>PJEM01004361.1:0-156091 GCA_004023845.1 Helogale parvula | reverse complement strand
TTGTGACAGGTATCAATTATCCATTAGATACTGAATCAATTTTTCTTAAGCACTACTCACTGCTTGCTTTTCTTGAAGCTAGATCATTCTGAAAATTTCCTGTTAGGCCTATGAGTGCGAACATATGGTTTCTATCCTTCTCTGCCTGACTTATTTCACTTAGCATGACACTCTCAAGGTCCATCCACTTCCCTACAAACGGCCATATGTCATTCCCTCTCATTGCCATGTAGTACTCCATTGTGTATATATACCACATCTTCTTGATCCACTCATTAGGTGATGGACATTTAGGCTTTTTCCATGTTTTGGCTATTGTTGACATTGCTGCTATGAACATTGGGGTATTTTAAAAATAGTGACTGTGCACATATTCCAAGAGGTGAAGAGGAGCCAGAGTACCTTCAGGGGAGAAGAAATCATCCTTTTTGCCTCTATGTCTTTTCATGAACTCTTAGAGCAGACCCCCAGGCCCCCCACCAAATGCCTAGGAAGCTAATAGAAGTATTTGGTCAGAATTCCAAGGATTGCTGATTTTTATTTCATGAGCTGAACACAATTTTTTATGACTGATTATGCACCAGGCTCCAATGTTGTTACTACATAACCATCTGCAACAAAATATTCAGTAACAACATATCAAAAGAAGTATAGTGCCAGAGAATTAGGACCAAATGGAATGCCTTGTGTCATAGAGAAAATAAATCTGTCTCTGGATATGGACATCTCAAGAGAACAAAAATTTGGTTTGGATGTTACCCCAAAGTGGATAGCTTAATGGACATGAAGAAGATACTTAATGGATTTTTCCCTGGATAAAAAATGATCAGGTAACAGTTAATTAGAGATTTGAATGCCTGAGAAGAGCAGAAAGAGAACTAAGGTCATTCATGCCTGTGTGTCTATAAACATATAATAGCTTAATTGTGTAATGCTGTACAGCTTGTTTTAAATTCAGCAAGTGTTTACTGCATGTCCAAGTTTGTCTTAAAACTCACTTATCATTTTTACCCAGGTGGTACTGAAGACTTTGAAATTAGCATCATATGCTCTTTAAAAAAATTTTTTTAATGTTTATTTATTTTTGAGACAGAGAGCGACAGAGCATGAACGGGGGAGGAGCAGAGAGAGAGGGAAACACAGAATCCAAAGTAGGCTTCAGGCTCTGAGCTGTCAGCACAGAGCTCAAGGCGGCGCTTGAACCCACAAACTGTGAGATTATGACCTGAGCTGAAGTCAGAAGCTTAATCGACTGAGCCACCCAAGCACGCCATCAGCACATGCTCTTTAATTACAATGTTTTTATTTGAAAATAGCAAGAAATTATGACTAATTCTCGACAAGCTGAATCCTTCATTCAGCTGTATAATTTTTTTTAATAGTATATGAAATAGGCTTTAGAAGACCTAAGTTTGATACTGGCTCTCCTATTTGTAGCCTGTGTGAATTTTAAAAGAGAACTTTCACCTTTAGGCTTTGTTTCTTTCTTTGTGAAATATGACAGTAAAACTAGGGGCTCTCTAAATTCACTTCCCCTAAAAGTCTGTGAGGATTATTTTTTTCTTCTCTTTTCCTTCTCTGCCTCCCTTGGGCTGTGGAATAGAGAATGGGCTGCATAAGGAAAAGATGAGCCTAGGTTGTCTGAGGTGGAGATGGAAGTGTGAATTGATGACAGTGGGAAAAGAGATAAAAGAGAAAGCAAAGGAAAGTTTAGAAAGCAGAATCAGATAGCTGGTGTGTATGTATGTATGGCTTGAGGATCAGGAGGAGGATGGATGCTATGTTGCATTTCCACTGAGATCTGGGAGCCAGGAGGAAAAGCAGGTTATGGTTAGAAGGAAAGGTGATGTTTTAAGTCCTGGGAGTACATGAGTCTGGCTTTCCTACTAAAGTTCAGAAAAGTCATCCAACCTCTAGAAACTTTATTTTCCAGATTATCTATAAGGTAGAAATAAGATTAGAAAAATATCTACATTCTGTAAGGATTAAATTTCACTTCATATGAGAATGCTATACAAACTAGAATTGTTCTTCAAGTATGAAGGCTTATTTTTATTACAGTGTGATCTTTATTCTGTTCAGTGTGGAGAGGTCAAGTCAGGAGACCAGAATTTGAGTCTAGTCTTTGCCTCTTGCTAGTAGTTGTGTAGCACTGGGATAAGACAGGGTCTATTTGGGGATTTAATTTACTGCCTTACCACCACCCTGCCCCATTTTGCCCTGCAAAGTGAATATTCTGGCAAATTATGGGCTGAATGTGGCCTGAGTATATATTATGTTGGAATTACATAGTTTTTTAAAAAGCAAATTATTTGGGAACACTTAAAGACTGGTTTCACATAAAATCTTTAATCTTGAACCACCATTCCAACATGTAGTGTTCTGTTGACACTAAGCGGAAGCTCCTCACATAGGCAGGGACTCCAGTGCAGCCTGGTACCCACAATTCCCTCTGGTGCCTGGTCCCTGAAGTTGGGCGTCATTGGTCATTTTTCACTGTAGTTGTGCTGCTGCTCTTCTCACTCCTGACCCCTTCACTAATTCATGTTTCCTTCCTGGCTTTGTATGTTTATTGGATTTGTGACCTTCTAAATATATGGTCTTGTCTAAAGTCACAGCTGTCTTTTAAAATTCTGCAGTTTTGTCTCTAAAGATCCTACAGCTGGCTTCTTACAGAACTGGAATCTCTGGAAATGGTCCAATGCCCCATTTCTGGAGTGAATGAGTGCTTCCTGATGGTACTTTATCAAAAGCCACCTGTTCTACTTACATAGGTGACTAGTTTAAAGCACAGAATAAAGAGGAATAAACTAGACAGGTGCTTCACTTAGAATTTTTATTCTTTTTAAACCAAACTTCTCTAACTCAATCTGGCTTTGGTGGAAGAAGGAATTTATTGAGTTACACGATAACCAAAAAGATTAGAGTCAGTTGAACTCTTAATCGAGAGGCTCAAAAAATGTCACTGAACTCCATTTATTGGCCATTCTTTTCCAATTTGGTTACATGATCAAACTTCACAAATGGCAAGATGGCTACCAAGGGCTCAAATCCCTAACATTGTTTAAGGTTCAATCCTAGTGGAAACAAGAGGATGTCTTTCTTCCTAAAGGGCACACTAAAGTACCATTGTCTCTCCCTGGCCCTGACTGAGCCAGGTGTCTATTCTTTTCATCAATTTCCATGGCCAGGGGGAATGTGAGGTACTGGCTGGTCAGTCTTGTTTCCCATGCTTCTTCCTTCAGCCAAGTCAATTCCACCTGTCATTCATGGACTGAGAGTAGGAAGAGGTTATTTACTACAAGAAAAATTTTGGCAGAATTATTCCAAGGGAGAATGGGTGCTATATGGATGTTGTGTACTAAAAACAATATATATCCTTCCACTATCTATGAATCGTCTGCCTAAAAAGTGATCAGAAGATTGCAACTACTTAGAAACCATTGTCCTTAAAAGTGAGGAAATCATAGCACTTGAATCACTAGCCATGGAGCAAGTTATTCATAATAGATATAAAGTTATAAAAAATTTAGTAAAGCATTTTTAAGCAGCACCAAATGAACTGTTTGATATTAGGAAAACTGAGAGATTTTTAATATTTCATTTTTCAGCAGATTGTTTTGACAGGTGTCGATAGCCATGGAATTGACTTTCTTTAGAGAGACTTTACATAAAAGATAGTGATGAAGATGGTAGCACAGTGTTTGACATAGCTACCAATGAATGTTAAATTCTTTGTGCCTTAGATGCACACATACTTTCACTCACTAATTTATACATTTAATGAAAGTTCTTTTTAGATGCCTAATCTGTGTCAGAAATTATTCTAGTGGTCATAAACTTTTTCTGTGAAGAGGTAAATAGTAAATATTTCAGGCTTTGCATCCATACATTATTTCCACCACATATTCTTCTTCTTTTCTCCCAACTGCTTAAAAATTTAAAAACATTCTTAGATCTTGAGTCATACAAAAAGAAAACAGTCAGTGGGCGGGATTGGGTGTGCAAGTATAGCAACTGACCACACCTAGACTCTAGATGCTATGGATTATTTATTGAAAAAAACAGATGAAAATCTCTGCCCTTATGAAATCTCAATTCTAGTGTACATTTAATTCTCAAAAAATGTTAACATAGATATCACATTAGCATTTTTTTTTTGGAAATAAGGGGAAAACAAGTAATCTGTCCTGAATCACAAAGCTTGTAAGAAGATGAGCTGGGCTATAAATCAGACTTCATCTCCAAAGATTACACTTCTAACCTTTGTGTTTTTCCCCTGTCACTTGCCGTACCCTTCTTCATGATGAACCTGAAACATCTGGCTTCAAGTCAATTAATTAAGCAAAGATAATGGAGATACTATGTGTGTGAGGCACTGTTTTATGCACTGAGGGATTATGGTGAAAAAGACCTCTGTGATTCTGTGTATGGGTTGTGTTTGATACCTTAAAAAGTGACAGAGTTGCCTAGGAAGATATTTGAAACAACAAAGAACCTGGGCTAAACCCTGAGGAACTTTGATATGTAAAGCTAGGTGGAGAAGATGGTGCACCTAAGAGAAAGATTGAGAAATTGTAGAAAAGCCAACCATAGTCAGAGAAGCTAGGAAAAATGGCAAAAGTTTCCTAAAGGCCATGTGAATGGGGACTAAAATGTAGCAATTGGACTTAGAAACATGGAAGGAAGTTCTTGTGCCTTTGGTTAGAGTTATTTTGGTGGAGTTGTGATAATAAGTCTTTAGTAGATCAAGGAGAGAACAGAGGTGACAGGAATGGGGGTACTGTATGTAAGCATCTCAAATCCTTTTGAGATAGACTGTGAAGGGGAGGAGAGGAATAGGACAAGTTCCAAAGGGGAAGGTGTATAGTATGTTTGTTTGTTTTAAGATGAGAGAGACTAAAGCATTTTTGAATGTTCATGGGATGTATACAAAGAAGGAGATAATGAAGAAACAGGATGGGTGGAGAACAGTGGAGTCGGTGGGGTCCTTTAGAAGGATGAAAGAGTTCATAGCACAAGCCCAGGAGTAGGCCTTTCATATTTATGGGAAAGGACTTCTTCCTCAATTGAAAGAGAACAGAAAGAGAGACACTGATACAGTAAGGTTTATAGATTTGGTAGAGGGAGATGAGAGAATTTCCATTTAATGGTTTCTATTTTTTTCCCCCTGAGAATGACATATTTCTCTAAAATCCAGGGTTATTTCTCCTGGGCCCAGATGTCTAGAAGGGTTTAGTTTGGCTTGCATAAGTTAAGAGAAAGAGACATCAAGACAAACACATGCAAATTGTCAGCTACTTTTATTCTCTGCTGGCGATGAACCTCCTCAGGAGTTTGGCAGCTTGTTCTTTAAAAAAGGAAAGAAGAAACATGATGTTCAAAACATGGCATGTTCATGTCATAGGACTGAATAGGCTGATAGGATTTAGGGTGTTTGCATTGTTTGTCAGAAGCAGGGAGCCAAGTGTCTAACATCCAAGTTCTGGCAAAAGAATTCTTACTGCATGAGTCCCCTTGAGTCAGATTTGCAAAAATCTATAAAGGAATTCATCTATAACAAGTAAAAAACCTAATACTCAACCCAAGCATATGCAGTTTTTACTGGACTGGTCCACCCATGCTGCTCACAGCTCTCTATCTTTCTCTGTCATATGGATCACCTCACTGACAGGTGAGAAACAAAATATTTCTGATGAATTCAAAAGTGACTCCTACTTATATTAAGACTAGTCTTGGGGCACCTGGGTGGCTCAGTCGGTTAAGCGGCCGGCTTCGGCTCAGGTCATGATCTCATGGTTCGTGGGTTCAAGCCCCACATTGGGCTCTGTGCTGACAGCTGGCTCAGAGCCTGGAGCTTGCTTCAGATTCTGTGTCTCCCTCTCTCTCTGACCCTCCCCTGCTCGCGCTCTCTCTGTCTCTCAAAAATAAATAAAAGACACAAAAAAAATTAAAAAAAAGACTAGTCTTACCCCTTAGAGAGTCACTGAAGATTAGTTCCTTTTATTTTTCAGATCATCTAATCTGAACAGTAATTCTCTTATATATAAAAATAGAAAAAAATTAAAATAAGTTTTATGTTCCCATTCTGCATTGTTTCTTGACTTTATGGTAAAAAGTGCAGGATACAAAGAACAAACCTCCTGGGAATTAAAGGAACAGGAGCTTTAGCCATGTAAATTATAGAATCCTAAAGTTAGAGAGGACCTCAGAGGTCCTTGGTTGAACTTTTTCTGGTGTAGGAATCCCCTCTTCATCAGTCATCCTTGGCCTGACTGTAACAGTGAAGGTGCATTCACTGATTCAGTAAAGGGGTCTGTCTTTCCATCCTTAGAGGGTTTTGATGGTAATGGAATTCTTCATGTGGCGTCATTTGTTTTCCTGTAACTCATTAATTCTGTGCCGCTGAGTTATGTGGAATAAATGAAATCCCTCTTATACATAATTTATGTATGCCTGGGTGGCTCTGTCAGTTAAGTGTCTAACTTTGGCTCAGGTCACAATCTCACAGTTCGTGAGTTCAAGCCCCACATTGGGATCTGTGCTGACAGCTCAGAGTCTGGAGCCTGCTTGGATTGTGTGTCTCCCTCTCTCTCTCTGCCCTTTACTTACTCACTCACTCTCTCTCTTTCTCAAAGGTAAATCAACATTTAAAAAAATTTTTAATGAAAAAATAAATGTTAGTTTTATTATTCATTTATTTGTTTGTTTATTTACTGGAGAGAGAGAGAGAGTGCACGAGCAGGGGAGGGGCAGAGAGAGAGGCAGAATCTCAAGCAGGTTCTGTACTGATAGGACAGAGCCCAATGTGAGACTTAAACTCATGAAACAGTGAGATCATGACCTGAGCTGTGATCAAGAGTTGAATGCTCAACTGACTGAGTCATCCAGGTGGCACTCCCTTATACAGAATTTATACTGAAAAATATATATCTTGACCTTCATGCAGTACAGCATAGCAATTGAGAGCATAGGGATGTGAATCACTCAAAGCCCGAGTTTGAGTTACATCACAGCCTTTTGGCTGGTGTCACTTTATGGCAAGTTATTTCTTCTCTCAGAATATGGGTTTCACATTTATAAAATGGCATGTCTAGTGCCTGCCTTATAATGCTATTGGATGGCTTGAGGTGTTTTTTTTTTTAAATGTTTTTTATGTCTTTATTTTTAGAGACAGAGACAGTGAGCGAGCTGGGGAGGGGCAGAGAGAGAGGGAGACAAAGAATCTGAAGCAGGCTCCAGGCTCTGAGCTGTAAGCACAGAGCCCAACACGGGGCTCGAACCCATGGACTGTGAGATCATGACCTGAGCCAAAGTCGGACACTTAACTGACTGAGCCACCCAGGCACTCCTGGATGGCTTGAGTTTTATAATGAGCATAAAGGCCACAATACAGTGCTCTGAAGTCAGAGACTCCATATGCAACAACATATCCACCATTTCCCTGTGGGAAAAGTTTTTTATCCCTTGGTGCATCTGTTCCTCAAGAGATGGTGTGACCCACCTCATGAGGCTATTGAAAGGTTAAATGTAAGCTGCTTAGGTCCATGTCTGTCATATAAGTAATACATGTAATCAATATAATATAATGATAATATTATTATAAAAGTAATCAATAAACATTTAATTTTTCTTAATAATTACTGAGTTAATTATCTTAATTATAAAGCAACTAATAATTTATAATAATTGATATCATACTATTGTTTATAGAATACTGGTACCTGGTTCTTATATCTTCAATTAGACATTCAGCAGGAACGATATCTGGAATAACTTGTTACATAGCAATAGATAACTAAATCCAGCATCCTAATTGGACTTCCTGCACCCACTCTTGCAATCCTTCACATTGCAGCCAAAATTTGCAGATTTACTAACACATAAGTCTGATTATTGCTTAATCCTTTTCAATGACTTTCCATTGCCTTATTATGAAACCTAGCATTCCCAACATTTGCTCAAAGATCCTTTTTGACTGACTCTTCAGCCTCATCTCCCACCACTTCTCTCTTCGGACTTTGTATGGTACCAGGCAATCCTTTTCAGTTTATCCTGGCCCCATGTTCCTTCTCATCTCCAGGCTTTTACACTCGCTACCTACTAGAAGCTTCCTTTCTCTTTACCCTTTACCTGGTTACCTAATAGGTATCTTTTGTGTTTTAGATTAATTATCACTCCTCAAGGAAATCTTCCTTTTCTGACCTCACCCTATAGACTAGGTTAAGAGCTGCTCTTTTTTATTTCCATAGCACCCTGTAATTTCTCTATTACAGCACTGGTTTTGTATGAAGATTTCTTTGCTTATTTTCTACTCTTTCAGCTGGACGGTCTGTGATGTCAGGGACACTCTACTTTGTTCCTTGTTCTTCCCACAGCAGGAACATAGAAGGAGCTCACTGAACAGCTATTGAAGGGGTAAAGTTTAGTTTCTTCCCAAGGGGTAATTGGCTGTTCAAGTATTTCATGGACACTTCAAACTCAATTTGTCCTATACTGATGGAGACCTGAGCCTTCAAGGTTTTGTTGGCTAGGCCTCTCTTTGACTTTCTTCCCTCAGCTTCAACTACAGGGGAGCTGTAGTTTTTAGGTCAGGTAGTATTGGAAATAAGAGAGAATATTTTTGGATAGAAAAAAGTGCTACTCCTTTTCTGCGACATACTGAACATTGTTTGAAGGAATGGCAGAGAGCAGTAGTCTCTGTCCATTTTGTCACTATCAAGAAGGGACTTTTCATTTCTACAACATTCCAGACCCACTGAGGCAGAGAATGCTAAATGAGACTATTTGACCAGAAGTGCAGTTTCAACAAATACTTTCTTTCCTCTGGGTTTTTGGTTTCATGAGAAATTGGTCTTAGTTATGGCTTATGTGGAGGACTGGAGTATGTGAAATAATACCGGTTCTGAAGTTAATTTGGAGCTAATCTAAAGTTGATCTTCCAAACAAAACTCTACCAACAAGTCATGGTGGCCAGTATTTATAGACCAGAATAAACAATTTCCACAATATGTGACACTTGATGAAGATTGCTAGGGACAATGCAATTGGGATTTTATGTGGAGTGCTAATATTTTATGTACTTACAAGAACAGCTGATAATTAGCATATCAACAGATCCAAAATTGTGTGTGTTGAGGCTGAACCAGGAGATTACTTATGTGGGAGGCAGGTCACCCTGTGTTGTATCCGATTATTTTCCAAATCCAAATAACCCTCTTTGTGCAGATGCATTGGACCTGCCACTTGGCCTTGTCTATGTCATAAAAAGGTTTGTGAAACACATTAAAGAAATGGAACAATGTTTCTGTGTTGTAGATAAATTGCAAAGGCATGGGCAAAGTGATGGAGAAGGATTACCACTACTGATTAGGTTATGAGGGAAAGCTGGCCTCTGATATGGTCTACAATTTCTGGTAATTAGGGAGATATGTGGGGATGTTGATCAACTTTGCCTTTCTGAGTAAAATGTAGATACGTGGGCCTTGTGCCCAGAAAATACAGCTGGTCTCAATATAATGTAGAACAATTTCCTATTAACATGGACAACCTGTATGTGAATATGCAGATATGATCTTAGTAATAATAATTACAGTTTTTGTTCCACCCATCTATTAATTTGTTCATTCACTCAATATTATATTTTTACTAAATACTAACATAGCACATGATGACTATATGCATTAGTCAGCATAGGCTAAGTAAAAAATAAATGGTCCCTAAAATGTCAATTTGTTTTAAGTTCATGTCCATCATGGGTTGACTTTAGCTCTCCTGCATTATCTTCATTCAAGGACCAAGGAAAAGAGCAGATTTTATCTGATACATGCTGACCTCATGAGCTATGCCAGACCATGTAATGACACTCAAAACTCTGTTGAAGTGGCCATTGTCATATGTCACATGCCAGTGGAGTGAGATTCCTCATCCTCCTTTAATTTCCTCTATCTGGTGGTAAGAAAGTGAATATTTTGAAAAACAATACAATTTACATTAGTTTAAGCAACAGGAGTTTGGATGAAGAATTCTCAATGACAGAAAGATTGGTTTGGCTTATTTCACAGGGAGACTTCATGAAATGGATCTGCCAAAAAGTGAGTTTTATAAGAAGCATTGCCCTAATTTTTCCCCCCAGAATAGTGGTTACTCCCTGCTCTGACCCCTCCCAGCACTGATTCCAGGGTTTACCCAGACTGGGTTTTGTGGAAGCACAAATATTCTGATTTCCCAAGTGCATAGCCACAGATAGGGAGCTGAAAACCTTTGAAAACAACTTTTTCCTGAAGCTTGCAAGTCAAATGCTGAGTTTGCTATTTTACTGGGATTATATCACTTGATTCAAGTTTTCATACTTGCAAGCAATTCACTACTAAAGGACATAAAGTCATGAGTTCTTATACTACCAAATTTAATTAAAGTTGCTCATTGCTGGTATCCAGTGTAAAACTGGCACTCTTTATTAGTCATCTTATAGAAAAAGTGATGACAGCACATGTTTTTTTATAGCATGAATGGGATTTTATTTATACTTCATAGAAAACAAAGTAGCTAGTATAATTAAGCAGTAGTTTGTAACTTCCAATGTAAACATTTTAGGACCAGTAGTATCAAAAGTGAGTGCTAATTAGAGAGCTGTTACAGAAAATATGTAAGTAGTAACAGATTGACAAGCTATACCAAACAGCAGGCTATTTATAACTCCATGCTGTTTTTAATTTCTATTTTGTTTAATAGTCATTGTACAACTCCAAGAGGGGAGAGCTTCACAACTTGATTTGCAGTTTAATTTCTGTAAATACAGCTAAACCTTGCAGACATGATTGCAATGCAGCTAGCTGTGATAATTAAAAATGTATTATTAACTGGATGACTTTTTGTGTCATTTGAGATTCTAGTATCTTTTTTTCCTACATCTCCCAAAGAGAGGATAAATCCAAGCATTATTTAATTATGTTTTTTACAATAAAAGGGACTTTAATCAGCAACCTCTCAGGAGCTCTTGCCTTGTAATTTATTCAAACAATGAAAAAGTCAAGAAATATTTATGTGAAAGGGAAGGGATGGTGAGTCACAGGGACTTACTTGGGCTGCTGTTGACACTATGGACAGTTGACCTCTAG
Source organism: Helogale parvula (assembly GCA_004023845.1). Lineage (NCBI taxonomy): Eukaryota > Metazoa > Chordata > Mammalia > Carnivora > Herpestidae > Helogale > Helogale parvula. The sequence goes on along the minus strand of PJEM01004361.1, from coordinate 144,971 downwards.
CTTCACTAGAAAAGGTGAAAATGATTTGGTGCCAACTATATAGATTTCTTCTGAATTTCTTAGCAAAAATAAGAAAAAAATTAGTTTTCACTGGGTAAGGATAGATGAATCACAATGGGAAATAGTTAATCTCTTCTCCCACGGTTATCTCCCATGAAAACTGCCAGGATCCATGAGGTGGTAAAGAAAAGTGGAGGTGTATAAAAAATGAGAAAGCCTTATATAATTGCTTTTTTTAAAAATTGAGATAAAATTCACACACCCATTTACCTATTCACCATTTCAGTAGTTTTTAAATGTAAAATTAAGTAACTTTTAGACCATTTACAGCATTGTGATACCATTGCCACTATCTAATTCCAGAATATTTTCATTACTCCAAGAAGAAACCATATATATACCCATTAAACATCACTCCCCATTTACCCCACCCAAAGCCCTGGCAGCGAATAATCTGCTTTCTGTCTCTATGGGTTTTCCTATTGTAGACATTTCATATATATGGAATCATAAATAAGTGGTTTTTTTGTATCTGACTTCTTTCACTTAGCATAATGTTTTCAAGGATCATTCATACTGTAAGATGCATCAGAAGCAAATTTCTTGTTATGTTTGAATAATAGTCCATTGTATGGATTTACCACAATTGGTTATTGTGGTAAATACTAATCAATTAATAGACATATGGATTACTTCCTTTTTATTTTTATTTTTACTTACTTTTTAAAGTTTTAATTCAAATTCCAATTAACTAAGACACACTGTAATATTAGTTTTGGGTGTACAATACAGTGATTCAACATTTCCATTTAACACCTGGCGTTCATTACAAAAATGTACTTCTTAATCCCCATTACCTATTTAACCCATCCCATCCCCCCTCCAACCTTTGCCCTGGTAGCCATCAGTTAGTTCCCTATAGTTAAGAGTCTGTTTCTTAATTTGCCTCTCTCTCTTTCTTCTCTTTGCTTATTTGTTTTCTTCCTTAAATTCCACATATCAGTAAAATCATATGGTATTGGTACTTTTCTGACTGACTTATTTTGCTTACCATTATAAAACTTTAGCTCCATCCTTGTCATTGCAAATGGCAGAACTTTATTCTTTTTATGGCTGAGTAATATTTCACTATATATAATATATATATATATATATATATATATATATATATATATATATATATATATATATAATTCTTCTTTATCTGTTCATCAGTCAATGGACATTTGGGCTGTTTCTATAATTTAACTACTATTGATATTACTGCTATAAATGTTGAAGTGCATGTATCCTTTTGAATTAGTATTTTCGTATTATTTGGGTAAATACCTAATAGTGTAATTGCTGGATCTTAGGGAAGTTCTATTTTTAACTTTTTGAGGAACCTCCAGACTGTTTTACACAGTGCCTACACTAGTTTCCATTCTCACCAACAGAGAAAGAGGATTGTTTTTTTTTTATCCACATTCTCACCAACACCTGCTGTTTCTGGAGTCTGATTTTAGTCAGTCTGACAAGTGTGAGATGATATCTCATTTTATTTTTGATTTATACTTCCCTGTTGATCAGTAATTTTGAGCATATTCTAATGTGTCTATTGGCCATCTGTATGTCTTCTTTGGAAAAATGACTATTCATGTCTTCTGCCCATTTTTCGATTGGATTATTTGTTTTTTGGTTATTGAGTTTTATAAGTTCTTTATATTTTTTGAATAGTAGCCCTTTATTGAACATGTCATTTGAAATTATCTTCTGAAACTCCATAGGTTGCCTTTTAGTTTTATTGATCATTTCCCTCACTGTGCCATAGCTGTTTATTTTGATGAAGTCTCATTAGTTTATTTTTGCTCATGTTTCTTTTGCCTCAGGAGATGTATCTCAAAAGAAGTTGCTATGTTTGATGTCAAAGAGATTACTGCTGTGTTTTCCTCTAGGGTTTTTTATGGCTTCAGGTCTCACATTTAGGACATTGATTCATCATTGTGAACTCATTTTTGTGCATGATATAAGACAGTGGTCCACTTTCACTTCTAGACTTTGCTATTCAGTTTTCCCAACACCATTTGCTGTAGAGACTATCTTTTTCCCATTGCATATTCTTTCTTGCTTTATAAAAGGTTAATTGTATAGTTGTGGATTCATGTCTGGGTTTTCAATTCTATCTTTTTGATCCATGTGTCTATTTTTGTGCTAGGACCATACTGTTTTGATTACTGCAATGTTATAATATAACTTGAAGTCAGGAATTGTGATGCCCCCAGCCTTTCTTTTTCAAGGTTGCTTTGGCTATTTGGAGATTTTTGTGGTTCCATATAAATTTTAGAATTGTTTGTTCCAGCTCCACGAATAAAGCTATTGGTATTTTGATAGGGATTGCATTAAATGGGTAGATTGTTTTGTAATGTAGACATTTTAACGCTAAATGTTCTTCTGATCCATGATCATGAATGATTTTCATATTTTATGTTATCTTCAATTTCTTTCACAAGTGTTCTATAGTTTTCAGAGTACAGATCTTTCACCTCTTCATTTAGGTTTATTCATAGGTATCTGTTTTTGGTACAGTTGTAAATAGAATTGATTCCTTAATTTCTCTTTCTGTTGCTTCATTATTGGTATAGAAATTCAATTTGTGGCATTGATTTTGTATCCTGTGACTTTACAGAATTTGTTTATCAGTTCTAACATTTTTTGGTGGAATCTTTGGGGTTTTCTATATATAGTATCACGTAATCCACAGGCAGTGAAAGTTTTACTTTTTCCTTACCAATTTGGATGCCTTTTATTGCCTTTTGTCCTCTCATAACTTTAGCTAGGACTTCCAGTACTATGTTAAATAACAGTGGTGAGAGCGGACATCTGTCTTCTTCTTGACCATAAAGGAAAAGCTCTCAGTTTTGCCCAATTAATGATGATATTAGCTATGGGTTTTCCAAAGGAGGCCTTTATTATGTTAAGATATGTTCACCCTAAACCTGCTTTGCTGAGGTTTTCTTTTTATAAAAGTGGATGTTATACTTTGTCAAATACATTTTCTGTATCCATTGAAATGATCATATATTTATTATCCTTTTTAAAATTAATATGGTGTCTCACATTGATTGATTTGCAAATATTCAATTATCCCAGCAACCCAAGATTATCCCATTTGATTGTGTGAATGAGTTTATAAATGTATTGTTGAATTCAGTTTGCTAGCATTTTATTGAGAATTATTGCATCTATTTCATCAGGGATATTAGCCTGTAGTTTTTTTTCTTAGGAGAGTCTATCTGGTTTCAGTGTTAGAGTAATGCTGGCCTCATAGAATAAATTTAGATGTTTTCCTTTATTTTCAACTTTCGAATAGTTTGAGGGGATTAGGTATTAATTCTTCTTTAAATATTTGGTAGAATTCACCTGTGAAGTGATTATTTTTTGGTTACTCATTCAATTTCTTTGTGGTAATTGGTCTGTTCAAGTTTTGTATTTCTTCTTGTTTCAGTTTTGGTACTTTATATGTTTCTAAAACTTTATCCATTTCTTATAGGTTTTCTAATATTTTAGCATTTAGTTTTTCATAATATTCTTTAGAATTATCTGTATTTCTGTAGTGTTGGTTGTTATTTCTCCTCTCTTGTTTGTGGTTTTATTTATTTGAGTCCTTCATCTTTTCTTTTTGATAAGTTTGGCTAGAAATTTATCAACTTCATTATTTTTTTTCAGAGAACCAGCTCCTGGTTTCCTTGATCTCTCTCTCTCTCTCTCTCTCTCCCCCCCATCTCTCTCTCTCTCTCTATCTGTCTATCTATCTATTTTTAGTTTCTGTCTCCTTTATTCTACTCTAGTCTTTTTTTATTTGCTTTCATCTGCTGGCTTTAGACTTTATTTGTTTTTTTTTTAAAGCTCATTCTGTGTAAGTTTAGGTTTTTTGAGATTTTTCTTGCTTCTTGAGGTATGCCTGTATTGCTATGTACTTCCCTCTTTTTTAAAAAAAATTTTAAATGATTTTTATTTATTTTTGAGAGACAGAGAGAGACAATATGAGCAGGAGGAGAGAGAGAGAGAGAATCTAAAGCAGGCTCCAGGCTCTGAGCTAGATGTCAGCACAAAGCCTGATGTGAGGCTCGAACTCATGAACCATGAGATCATGACCTGAGCTGAACCTGGTTGCTTAACTGACTGAGCCACCCAGGCACCCCTGTACTTTCCTCTTATGATCATTTTGCTATATACCAGAGGTTTGGGATAATTGTGTTTTTCTTTCAATTTGTTTCCATGTTTTTTATATTTATTCTTTGACTTCTTGATTGACCCATTCATTGTTTATTAGCACATTGTGTAACGTTCATGGATTTGTGGTCTTACCATATTTTCTCTTGTGGCTTATTGCTAGTTTTATAGAATTATAATCAGAAAAAGTGCATGGTATGACTTTAATTTGTCTGTCATTGTTAAGGCCTGTTTTGTGACCTAATATGTAATATATTTTGGAGAATGTTCCATTTGCAGTTGGAAAAAAATGTGGATTCTGGACCAGTGTGTCATTCAAAGATGTTGTGACCTTGTTTATTTTCTGTTTAGGTGATTTGTCCATTCATGTAAGTGGTGTGTTAAAGTCCCCTACTCTTATTGTATTATCATCATTTATTTCCATTATGTTTGCTATTGTTTTATATATCTGGGTTCTTTCATGTGGAGTGCATAAATATTTACAATTCTTAAGTCTTGTGTTAAATTGTCCCCTTTATGATTATATAATGCCCTTCTTTTTCTCTTGTTACAGTCTTTGTTTTAAAGTCTAGTTTGGGAGGCAAGATGGCAGAGTAGGGATCTCTGTAAACTTCATCTGCCACATCTATAGAACTGAGGACGTTACTCTTATCTGCAAGAGTGGGAGGAGAAAATAGACTCCAGAAAGAAGACAATCTCAAAGATCCTTGAGTGAATGAGTGTGAACTGGGGAGATTGGAAATCAGGCTAGCCTAGAGGGGCAAGGGAAGTGGGAGCCCCAGCCCAACACAGGGAAAGTGAAGGGAGCCCCTGAGAGACAAATGGAAGAGAAAGAGAAACTGAACACGCTCATAGTACTGTCTCTAGAGAAGAGATAAAGAACTTTTAAACCGGGAGGGAGAAAAAAACTCTGACTCCATATATAACCTCTGGGCAGCACAAATCCAGGGTGGCACCAGGAAAAACAGCCCCCACCCCTACATGATCCTGGCAGGCAGTTGGAGGTGGCTGCAGCCGCAGAAGCGCACCTTGCCTCCAGCAGCGGCAGCGCAAATCCCAGGTGGCACCAGGCAAAACAGCCCCCACCTCTATGCAATCCTGGCAGTGAGTTGGTGGCGGCAGCTGTGGGAGAGTACCGAGGCTGCGGGAGCACAACTCGACTCCGGCAGCAGCGGTGTGAATCCTGGAAGGCGCCAAGAGAAGCTTTTCCCTCTCCCTACGAGATCCCTGCTAAGAAGCTGGCCGCCAAAGCGAGTACATCTCATCTGTGGTAGCATTAAAGTCCATGAACTAGGATTTTGAAGCGAGATGGGCCTGGAAAATACAGCTTGCCTCACCCGCAGCACAAGGAGATCAGACTCATAAGAGTGGCTTGCAGTGCTGAGTTCGAGCTGAGCTTGGGGGTGCAGCCTTTCTACTCTCCACAACCACCAAGGCACGGCCTCCTAGAGCAGCCCCAGAAACCTACCTACACCAAACCACACCTATCCGCTAGGGGGAGGTGCTGCTTTTTTTGTACTTATTTTTTATTAGTAGTATCTTTTTTACTCTATTTTTTATATTTCTGTTAATTTTTACTCTTTATTTTCCTTTTTCCTTACTCCCTCTTTTTAATTCTCTTGCTATCCAGATATATTCTCCCTTATCTCATCCTTATTTCTCCCCTTGAGAGGTTATATGCTTTTAGAGTGTCCATTGTCCTTTGTTGTCTCTGTCCCCCTTTATTTTTTCTTCTCTTCTTTTCTTCTCTTTCCTCTCCATTCATTGTTTTCTTCCTTTCCCCTTTTAATTTGTTCCTTTGATTTGTCTCTGCATTTCCGTGCTTTTGTTCCCTGTGTGTTTGTCTCTCTGTTGTTTTTTTCAGGCTACTGCAAGAAACAAGCTAAAGTTACGCATGATGGAAAGTCCCAAATATCGCTGAGTAGGGAAATAAAATACTCAATGGCACAACAAAAGAAAGACCTCATTAAAAGAGCGTTTCCTAAAGCGACAGGCCCTGGAAAGTCAATAAGCCTCATTTAACAGAGCAATACTAACAGGTACACAGTGCACAACGAACTTTTAAAACTGACAAGAGACAGAAAACTAGCCGAAAAGGCCAAAACGAAAGAACTCTCCCCTAAAGAAACTCCAGGAAGAAGTCACAGCCAAAGAACTGCTCAAAACAAATCTAACCAACATAACTGAACAAGAATTTAGAATAATTGTCATAAAATTAATCGTTGGGCATGAAAAAAACATCAGAGAAGCTACTGACAGAATGACTAGGGACTTTGAAAATAGTTGTGATGAGTTTTAAAAAAGGCTATAAAAGAGATGAATAATAAAATGGAGGCGGCCACCTCAAGGATTGAAGAGGCAGAGAGAGGAATAGGTGAATTAGAAGACACAATTATAGCAAAAGAGAAAGCTGAGGGAAAAAAAGAGAGAAATTGATACAGGAGCAGGAAAGGAGAATTCGAGACCTGAGTGATACAATCAAATGGAACAACATCCGTATCCTAGGAATTCCTGAAGAAGAAGAAAGAAAGAGAGAGGTCCTGAAGGAGTATTAGACCAAATTATAACTGAGAATTTCCTGAATCTGGGGAAAGAAATAGACACTCAAATTCAAGAGGCACAAAGAACCCCCATAAAACGTAACTAGAATCGACCTTTGCCACAACATGTCATAGTGAAACTGGCAAAACATAAAAGATAAAGAGAGAATACTGAAAGAAGCTAGAGATAAAAGGGCCCAAACATACAAAGGAAAACCTATCAGAGTGGTTACAGACCCATCTAATGAAACTTGGCAGGCCAGGAAGGAATGGCAGGAAATCTTCAATGTGATAAACAGAAAAAATATGTATGCAGCTAAGAATCCTTAATCCAGCAGGCGTGTCTTTTAAAATAGTAGGAGAGAAAAAGATGTTCCCTAAAAAATAAAAATTGAGAGAATACATGGCTACCAAACCAGCCCTGCAAGAAATCCTAAGAGGGACTCTATGAGGGAAATGTTGCAAAGAATACAAAGTGCCAGACACACCACTATAAACATGAATTCTATGGAGAACACAATGACTCTAAACCCACATTTTTCAATAATAACACTGAATGTAAATGGACTGAATGCTCCAACCAAATGACACAGGGTAGTTGAATGGATAAAAAAACAAAATCCATCTATTTGCTGTCTAAAAGAGACTCATTTTAGACCTGAAAACACCTTCAGATTGACAGTAAAGAGATGGAGAAATATCTATCATGTGACTGGAAGCTAAAACAAAGCTAAAGCAGTCATACTTATATCAGACAAACTGGACTTAAAAGTAGAGGCAGTAAAAAAAAATGAAGGACATTATATAATAATTACAGGGTCTCTCTATCAGGAAGAATGAACAATTATAAACATCTATGTGCCAAATTCGAGAGAGTTCAAATACATAAAACAATTAATCACAGACAGAAACAATCTTATTGATAAGACTGTGCTAATTACAGAGAATTTTAATACTCCGCTGACAGCAATGAATAGATCAACCAGACAGAAAATCACTAAAGAAACAGTGGACTTGAACGACACATTGGAACAGATGGAATGGATAGATATATTTAGAACTCTGCATCCTGAAGTTATGAAATTACCTTCTTTTAGAGTGTACATGGCACATCCTCCAAGAGAGATCATATACTGGAAGATAAAGCAGTCCTCCATAAATATAAACGAATTGAAATCATGCCATGCACACTTTCAGATCACAATGCTATGAAACTTGAAATTAACCACAGGATAAAGTCTGGAAAACCTCTAAAAACGTGGAGGTTAAAACCCCCCCTACTAAAGAATGATTGGGCTAATCAGACAATTAGAGAAGAAATTAAAAAATAGAAGGAAACAAATGAAAATGACAATACAATAATCCCAAATCTCTGAGATGCAGAAAAGGCAGTGCTAAGAGAAAAGTTCATTGCAATCCAGACCTATTTCAACAAACTAGAAAAAGGAAAAATTCAAAATCTAACAGAGCACCGAATGAAACTAGAAAGGGAGCAGCAAGAGCACACCAATCCCAGCAGAAGAAAAGAAATAATAAAGATCAGGGCAGAAATAAACAATATAGAATAAAAAAAAACCAGTCGAACAGATCAATGAAACCAAGAGTTGGTTCTTTGAAAAAATAAACAAAATTGATAAACCTCTATCCAGGCTCCTTAGCAAGAAAAGAGAGAGCACCCAAATAGACAAAATCATAAATGAAAATGGATCTATTACAACCAATCCTTTAGAAATGCAAGCAATCATTAGAGATTACTATGAAAACTATATGCCAACCAACTGGACAACCTAGAAGAAACTGACAAATTCCCAAACATACATGTACTACCAAAATTCAAACGGGAAGAGATAGAAAGCATGAATAGACCGATAACCAATAAAGAAACAGAATCCGTTATCAAAAATTTCCCCCAAAATAAGAGCACAGGGACAGATGGCTTCCCAGGGGAATTCTACCAGACATTAAAAGCAGAGCTAATACCCATTCTTCTCAAACTATTCCAAAAAATAGTAATAGAAGGAAAATTTCCAAACTCATTATACGAAGCCAGCATCACTTTGATTCCCAAACCAGAGACACCCCCCCCCCAAAAGAGAACTACAGACCAATATACTTAATGAATACAGATGCAAAAATACTCAACAATAGCAAATGGAATTCAACATCATATAAAAAGAATTATCCACACTGAGATACCACCTCACACTGGTCAGAGTCACTAAAATGAACAAATCAAGAGAATATAGATGCTAGCGAGGATGTGGAGAAACAGGCACCCTGCTACACTGTTGGCGGGAATGTAAACTAGTGCAGCTGCTCTGGAAAACAGTGTGGAGGCTTCTCAAAAAACTATCGATAGAACTCCCCTATGACCCAACAATAGCACTGCTAGGGATTTACCCAGGGGATATAGAAGTGCTGATGCATAGGAGCACATGTACCCCAATGTTCATAGCAGCACTTTCTACAATACCCAAATCATGGAAAGAGCCTAAATGTCCATCAACTGATGAATGGGTCAAGAAGATGTGGTATATATATACAATGGAGTACTATATGGCAATGAGGAAGAATGAAATATGGCCATTTGTAGCAAAGTGGATGGACCTTGAGGGTGTCTTGCTAAGCGAAGTAAGTCAGGCAGAGAAGGACAGATACCATATGTTTGCACTCATAGGTCTAACAGGAGAGACCTAGCAGGGGACCATGGGGAGAGGAAGGGGAAAAAGAGCAGGGGAGAGTGAGGGACACAGATCAAGGGAGACTACTGAATACTAAAAATGAACCATGGACTGAAGGGGGAGGGGAGGGAGGGAGGGGGTGATGGTCATGGTTGGGGGCACTTGTGGGGAGAAGAACTAGGTGTTATATGGAAACCAATTTGACAATAAACTGTTTAAAAAATTTAAAAAAATAAAATAAAAGAGAATATATAATAATATATAAATTTATTTATATTTATGTATTATATATTATAAACAAACATTTGTTTATATATCATATATTTGTTTATAAATAAGTATTTTATATAAATAATATATAAATATATATTTCTAGAAATGTTTCGATTTTGTCCATTGCATAGAGTTTTTCATTGTATTCTATAACTCTGTTTCAGTAAAGTCTGTAGTAGTAATAGCCTCATTTTCATTCTGATTTTAGCAATTTGCGTTTTGCCTCTTTGTTTCTTTGCCATGTTAGATAAAGGTGTATTATTTTTTTTCCCCTTTATTTTTGAAGAATCAACTTTGGTTTCATTGACTGTCCATTGTTTTTCTATTATCTATTTTATTTATTTTCATTATAATCTTTATTTTGTTCTTCTGTATGCTTTGGGTTTAGTTTTATCTTCCCAACAAGTACCCTCCTTAATGCTCATCCCATAACCTGCCTCCCTTCTAACAATCCTCAATTTGTTCTCTGTATTTGAGTCTCTTATGGTTTGCCTCCCTCTTTGTTTTTATCTTATTTTCCTACCCTTTTCTTATCTTCATCTTTATTGTTTCTTAAACTCCATTTGGGTGAAAACATATGATATTTGTCTTTCTCAGACTGACTTATTTCATTTAGCATAATACGTTCTAGTTACATCCACTTTATTACATATGGCAAGATTTCATTCTTTTTGATCATTGAATAGTATTCCATTATATATGTGTATATATATGCATATATACACACATACACAGACACCCATACCACATCTTCTTTATCTATTCATCATACAATGGACATTTGGGCTCTTTCCATAATTTAGTTACTGTGAATAGTGCTGCTATAAACGCTGGGATGGGTGTGCTCCTTTGAATCAGTTTTTTTGTAGCCTTTGGATAAATACCTAGTAGTGCAATTCGTGGGTCATAGGGTAGGTCTATTTTTAATTTTTTGAAGAACCTCCATACTGTTTCCCAGAGTGGTGATACCAGTTTGCATTCCCAGCATCAGTGCAAAAGAGATCCTTTTTCTCTGCATCTTCCCCAACATCTGTTGTTGCCTGAGTTGTTAATGTTAGTCATCTGACAGGTGTGAGGTGGTATCTCATTGTGGTTTTGATTTGTATTTCCCTGATGATGAGTGATGTTGAGCATTTGTTCATGTTTCTGTTATCCATCTGGATGTCATCTTTGGAGAGTGTCTATCCATGTCTTTTGCCCATTTCTTCACGGGATTATTTGTTTTGTGGGTGTTGAGTTTGATAGGTTCTTTATAGATTTTGGATACTAACCCTTTATCTGATATGTCATTTGCAAATATCTTCTCCCATTCTGCTGGTAGACTTTTAGTCTTGCTGATTGTTTCTTTTGGAGTGCAGAAGTTTTTTTTTATCTTGGTGAGGTCACAATAGTTCAATTTTGCTTTTGTTTCCCTTGCCTTTAGAGACATGTCTAGTAAGAAATTGTTACAGCCAAAGTCAAAATGGTTTCTGCTGTATTTCTCTTATAGGAGTTTGATGGCTTTTCATCTCACATTTGGGTCTTTCACCCATTTTGGGTTTATTTTTGTGTATGGTGTAAGAAAGTTGTCCAGGCTGATACTTCTAATGCTGCTGTCCAGGTTTTCAAGCACCATTTGCTTAAGAGATTGTCTTTTTTCCATTGGACATTCTTTCCTGCTTTGTTGAAGATTAGTTGGCGATACATTTGTTAGTCCATTTCTGGGTCTCTATTCTGTTCCATTGATCTGTGTCTGCTTTTGTGCCTTTATTATAGCTTTATAATACAGCTTGAAGTTTATAATTGTGCAGCTTCCAGATTTGGTTTTGTCTTTCAACATAACTTTGGCTATCCAGGGTCTTTTCTGGTTCATAGAAATTTTAGAAAATTTTTGTTTTATGGTATTTTGATAGGGATTGCATTGCATGTCTAGATTGCTTTGGGTATTCTACACATTTTGACAATATTTGTTCTTCCAATCCATGAGCATGAGATATTTGTACATTTCTTTGTATCTTTTTCAATTTCTTTCATAAACTTTCCATAGTTTTCAGTGTACAGATCTTTTATCTCTCTGGTTATGTTTATTCCTAGGTATCTTATGGCTTTTGGTGTAGTTGTAAATAGGATCGATTCCTTGATTTCTCTTTCTTCTGCTTCATTGTTGGTGTATAAAAATAAAACTGATTTCTGTATGTTGACTTTATAGCTTGCAACTTTGTTAAATTCATGTGTAAGTTCTAGCAGGGTTTTATTTTTGGTGGAGACTTTGGATTTTCCACGTAGACTATCTTGTCATCTTCAAAGAGTGATAGTTTGACTTACTCCTTGCCAATTTTTATGCCTTTTATTTCTTTTTGTTTTCTAATTGCTGAGGCTAGTACTATGTTGAACAATGGAGAGAGTAGACATCCCTGTCTGTCATTCCCCGCACCCCTTGAGTATGATGTTAGTTGTGAGTTTTTCATATATTATATTTATGATGTTGAAGTATGTTCTTTCTATCCCCACTTTCTTGAGGGTTTTTTAATCAAAGAAGGATGCTGTATTTTGTCAAGTGCTTTTCTGCATATATTTGGAGGATCATGTGGCTCTCATCCTTTCTTTTATTAATGTGATGTATCACATTGATTCATATGCAGACATTGAACTAGACCTACAGTCCAGGAATAAACCCCACTTTTCGTGGCGAATAATTCTCTTAATGTATTGTTGAATTGCTAGTATTTTGTTGAGAATGTTTGTATCCATATTCATCAGGGAAATTTAGTGAAGTCTTTGTCTGGTTTTGCAATCAAGATAATGCTGGCTTCATAAAATGAGTTAGGATGTTTTCCTTCTATTTCTATTTCTTGAAACAGCTTCAAAAGAATAGGTATTAAGTCTTTTTTAAATGCTTGGTAGAATTTCCTTGGGAAGCCATCTGGTTTATTGGGACCTTAGGACCCTGGGTTCTGGTTTATTGGGCGTTTTTTGATTACTAATTCATTTTCTTTACTGGTTATGTATCTGTTAAAATATTCTTTCTTCTTGTTTTAGTTTTGGTAGTTTATGTTTCTTGGAATCTATCCATTTCTTTCAGATTGCCCAATTTGTTGGCGTATAATTGCTCATAATATTTTCTTATTATTGTCTGTATTTCTGCAGTGCTGCTTGTGATCTCCCCTCTTTCATTTGTGATTTTATTTATTGGGTCCTTTCCTTTAACCAAGACACTAAAGTATTTAAAAAGTACATGGAAGCCAATGAAAATGAAAACACTACAGTCTAAAATCTTTACAATGTAGCAAAGGTGGTCATAAGAGGAAAGTATATGGCATTCCAGGCTTTCCTAAAGAAGGAAGAAATGTCTCAAATATACTACCTGTCCTTATATCTAAAACAGCTAGCAAAAGAACAGCAAAACTGCTAGCAAACCCCCCAAAACTAGCAGAATAGGGAAAATAATAATGATTAGAGAATAAATCAATGATACTGAAATCAGAAAAACAGATCAATGAAACCAGGAGCTGATTCTTTGAAAGAATTAACCAAATTGATAAACTCATAAACAGATTTATGTTGTGTTCTATTTCATTAGTCTAAAAATGTTTTCAAATTTCCCTTGATATTTTTTCATTACATATTACTTCCTTAAGAGAATATTGCTGAATTTCCACATATTTGTGAATTTTCTGATTTCCTTTTGCTCTTTATTTCTAATTCCATTTCATTGTGGCTAAAGAAGATACTTTGTTTCAGTCATTTTAAGTTTGTTGAGATTTTGTTTTAACTTAACATATCTGTGCAAAAAAATATTCCATGCACACTTGAGAAAAAATGTTTTGTACTGCTTTTGGGTGGAGAGTTCTATATATGTCTGTTGCATGTAGTTGGCTTATAGTTGTTCAAGTCTTCTATATACCTATTGGTCTTCTGTCTACTTATTATATCAATTATTGAAAGTAGTAGGGAATTAATATCTTCAGTTATTGTTATTTCACCTTTCAATTTTGTCAATATTTGCTTAATTTGCATGGGGCTCTGCTTTTAGGTTAATATATGTTGACAATTGTTTCTTCCTGATGGTTGACCCTTTTGTCCTTACAGAATGTCCTCTTTTGTCTCTTGTAGTAATTTTTGTCTTATAGTTTTTGTTTAAACCACCCTAACTTTCTTTTGGTTATTGTTGGCATGGAATATCTTTTCTATCATTTTACTTTCAGCTTTCTGTGTCTTTAGCTCTAAAGTGAGTCTCTTGAAAACTGTACAATTAATCACTTGTGTTTATCCATTTTGCTAATCTTTGTTTTTTAACTGAGGAATTTAACTTATTACATTTATTGTAATTATAAGAAATGCTTCTTCTCTTTTGCTATTTGTTTTCTAAATACCTTATACATTTTTATTTCCCATTTCCTATTACTGTAATGCCTTCTTTTCTGTTAGATATTTTTAAGTGTACAATTTTGATTTCCTTCTCATTTCTTTTACTGTACTAAAATATGTATTTTTAAATTATTTTCTTAGAGGATTATAATTAATATCTTATTTTATAATACTCTAGTTCAAATTAGTACCTTATTAGTGCCAGCAACATGTAACATTTTGCTCTTATGTATGTGGCTCCATTCTTCTCTTTATCTTATTATTGTTACAATTACATTTTGTGCCCATCAACATAAATTTATAATCATTGTTTTATGTAGTCATTTAAAAAATTATATGGAAGTTATAAATATAACTAAGAAGGAGTTACAAATCTAAAATACATTAATATCGACTTAAATTTACCAATATAGTTGCCTTCACTGATGTTTTTTTTTATTTTTCCATATGTATTTGAGTTACTGTCCAGTGCCTTTTGTTTTAACTTAAAGAACTCCTTTTTAGCATTTATTGTAGGACAGGTTCATTAGGTGCGAACTCTTTATTAACTGAGAATGTCTTAATTTAATAATTCTTGGTTGACAGTCTTTCTCTTTCAGCACTTTGAATATATCATTCCACTACCTTCTGGTCAGTATGGTTTCTGATGAAAAAGCAGCTGTTAATCTTATTGAGGATTATTTGCATGTGAAGAGTCACCCCTCTTCTGCTGTTTTCAAGATTCTTTGTCTTAGTTTTTCTGCATTTGATTATAATGTGTCTTGTTGTGGATCTCTGACTTTAGTTGGTTTCATTGAACTTCTTGGAAATATAAGTTGTTTTTCATCAAATTTGGAAAGATTTTGCCATTATTTCTTTCAATATTCTTTCTGCCCACTTTTCTATTTCTGCATGAGTTGGTATGCTTGATGTTGACCCACAGGTCTCAGGGGCCCTTTTCATGTTTTTCCATTCTGTTTTTCTTCTTCACCTCAGACTGGTAATTATTTATGGTCTCTATTCTTTCTTCTGTTTGCTCAAATCTTCTGTTGAACCCCACTAATAAAATCTGAATTTTCATTATTTTAATATCCAAGCCAAAAATATCTATTTGGTACACTTGTATAATTTCAGTCTTTTTTTTTTGATATTCTCTACCTGGTGAGAAATAATCTTCATGGTTTCTTTTATTTTTTAACCTGGTTTTACTAAAAAAATATTTGTTAAACAAGTTTTATTTGTTAAATAAAATTGTTCATTTAAAGTCTTAGTCCTGAGGGAGAGATGAAGATGGGAGAGCTGCAAGGAAGTTTTTTTGTGTGGTTCTCATTCCTGAAATGCAGCCAGATCAATACTAAATCAGCTTGCACACCTAGAAAACTAAGGATTAACGCAAAAATATGCACAAACTGAACCACAGAATTTGGCAGGTACATGATGTGGAGAGGTGAACTGCGGGAGAAGAAGCTGTGGAAGGCAGGAAGACTGTTTTGCTTGTGGAGAAAAGATGGAGCTGGGGAGAGGGTAGGAGGGAAATAACTACCTCCAAGAACAGCTGGAGAGAAAGTGGAAGAGTGGAAAAGAGTCAAAGGACTGAACAAAAAAAAGGAGAAGTGAGAAAGGAGAAGGTTTAAATTCAATTAAAACCCTATAAGTAGGGGGAATGCAGAGTCTGAAAATCCAGAGCTTGATACCTGGCAGTTATCTGATGGGAAAAATGAATCCCCAGGAATAAAGAGCAAGGCCTGAGGGGTCTTCAGGCCACACAGAGAGTGGTAGTTCCCCTGCTGGAAGGACATTTGGTAGTGGCTGTGTGGTATCCCCACAGGCAAAGGTCCCAGAAGACCCCAGAGAACAATCACATTTGCTGGTTATTGGAACAAGGATGTTAAGGGTGAAGCCTGGCACCAGATGTGTGTTGTGATTTACCATAATCCATGATTGCTGCTACATGATTGCACAGACTTTTCTGGGGTGGGCTGGCACCCAGCCACAGTCTCTGGGCATCAACAGCAGCTTGGTCTCATGAACATTCCTGGGGGCAAGCTGGCACCTGGCCATTGCTCAGTGGGACCCTCCTCCAAAGGGTCTTAGCCTGTCAAAACCACAGTTCCACACAAGTGAGGGGTTGGGAAACACAGCCCCATTTGAGATAAAACTCAGGAGGGAAGTGCTGCCTGGCAACTTAATGGGTTGGTCATGAACATTGTAGAAGGGGAGAGTGGATCAAAGCTGGAGACGAAGGGTGCTTGAATGCCAGTCGGGGAGATCACAGAGTTCTGATACTAGAGACTGGGTAGCTGGGTGACACCATTTTGACCCCTCCCGTGCTTAGGCATACATGCCTACATGCACCACAACAATCCACCCAGTAAGCTAAGCAGTACCATTTGGCAGAGAACAGAGCCGTTACACTAAGCTCCATCTAGACTGGGCCAACGACACTCTTGACAAACACTACAAGTCTCTCCACCTGCTTAGTTTACAGACTGTAAAGTGTTTCATAGTTTGACTTCTAAGGGATACCAGATGTAAGTTCAATAGTGTTTCATTCTGTTCACTGGTCCATCTATTCAATGTTTTCTTTTCTTTTCTTATTCTTGATTATGGAAAGATAAAGAACTTATTTTTATTAAAAAGATTTTTCTTTAATTTTTCTATTATATTTTTATTTTTTGTAAATTTTTTTCAATTCTATTATACTTTCATCATTTCATTTCATTCTATTTTACTGTATTCATTTTTTCAAATTTTCAAACATTTTCTTTTTTTTACCCGTTTTTCTTCTTTTTCTTATCTTTCCCTTTTTTCCCCTAATCAATCAATCTTCTTTCAGCAACAAGACTTTACACCAAGGATCTAACTTCCTTTATTTGATATTTTGTGTTGTTTTTAACTTTTAATTGTTCTTCTTTATTAATTCATTTTCTTCCTTCAAAATGATGTGATGAAGGTATTCACCCAAAAGAGAGAACAAGAAGAAATTATAGCCAGGGACTTAATCAACAGAGATACAAACAAAATGTCTGAACTAGCATTTAGAATCAGGATAATATGAATACTAACTGGAGTGTTGAAAATAGATTAGAATCCCTTTCTGTGGTGATAGAAGAAGTAAAAGCTAGTCAGAATGAAAAAAATGCTATAACTGAGCTGCAATCTAGAATGGATGCCATGGCGGCAAAGATGGATGAGGCAGAGCAGCATATCAGTGATTTAGAGGACAAATTTAGGGAGAATAATGAGGCAGAAAAGAAGAAGGAGATGAAGGAAAAAAGAGCACAATATAAGAATTAGAGAACTCAGTAACTCATTGAAAAGGAATAGCATCAATATCATGAGGGTCCTATAAGACGAAGAGAGGGAAAAAGAGGTAGAAGGGCTATGTGAGCAAATCATAGCAGAAAACTTTTCTAACCTGGGGAAAGACACAGACACCAAAATCCAGGAAGCACAGAGGACTCCCACAAGACTAAAAAAACCATCAATAAGGCATATTGTAGTCAAATTCACAAAATACTCAGGGAAGGAAAGACTCATGAAAGCAGCAAGAGAAAAAAAAGTCCTTCACCTACAAGGGAAGACAGAGCAAGTTCACAGCAGACATATCCACAGAAACTTGGCAGGCCAGAAAAGTGTGGCATGATATATTCAATGTGCTGAATCAGAAAAATATCCAGCCAAGAATTCTTTATCCTGGATCCATTAAGGATAGAGAATTCAAAATAGAAAAAGATAAAAATTACCCCAAACAAAAATTGAGTTTGTGACCACTAAATCAGCCCTGCAAGAAATTTTAAGGGGGAATCTCTGAGGGGAGAAAAGATTTTAAAAAAATACCAAAAGCAACAAAGACTAGATAAAACAAGAGAACATCACCAGAAACTCCAACTCTACAGGCAACATAATGGTAATAAGTTCATATGTTTCAGTACTCACCCTAAACGTCAATGATCTAAACGCTCCAATAAAAAGACATAGGGTAACAGAATGGATAAGGAAACAAGATCCATCTATATGCTGTCTACAAGAGACCCATTTTAGACCTAAAGACACCTTCAAGTTGAAAATAAGGGGATAGAGAACCATATATCATATAAATGGTTGCCAAAAAAAGCCAGAGAAGCCATACTTATATCAGACAATCTAGATTTTCTTTATTTAAAAATTTTTTGTTAATGTTTATTTATTTTTTAGAGAGAGACAGTGTGAGGGAGAGAGGGGCAGAGAGAGGGAAGGAGACACAGAATCTGAAGCAGGGTCCAGGCTCGGAGCTGTCAGCACAGAGCCTGATGCGGGCTTGAACTCTTTAACCATGAGATCATGACCTCAGCCGAAGTTGGACGCTTAACTGACTGAGCCACCCAGGCATCCCTAGACAATCTAATTTTAAAATAAAGACTGCAACAAGAGGTGAAGTAGGGCATTACATCATAATTAGGAGGTTTTTCTACCAAGAAGACATAACAATTATAAACATTTATGCTCCAAATGAGAGATATCCCAAATATATAAATCAATTAATCACAAACATAAACTCATTGATAACGTTTCATAATTGTAGGGGACTCCAACGACACACAGAAATGGACAGATCATCTAAACAGAAAATTAATAAGGAAACAATGGCTTTGAAACACACACTGGACCAGAAGGGCTTAATATATATATTAACAAGTAAACAAGATTGAGATTACACTATGCAGATTTTTAAACCATAATGCTATCAAACTTAAAATCAAACACAAGAAAAACGTTGGAAAGATAACAAATAATTGGAGACTAAAGATTATCCTACTAAGGAGTGAATGGGATAATCAAGAAGTTAAAGAGGAAATTAAAAAGTACATGGAAGCCAATGAAAATGATAACACCGCAGCTCAAAACCTCTGGGATGCAGCAAAGGCTGTCATTAGAGGAAAATATATAGCAATTCAAGCCTTTCTAAAGAAGGAAGAAAGGTCTCAGATACACAGCCTAACCTTACACCTTACAGAGCTGGAAAAAGAAGAGCAAATAAAGTCAAAACCAGCAGAAGACAGGAAATAATAAAGATTAGAGCAGAAATTAATGCTATTGAAACAAACAAACAAATAAAAAACCAAAATCAAAACAAACAAACAGAAGAACATTAGAACATATCAATGAAACCAGGAGTTGGTTCTTTAAAAGAATTCACAAAATTGATAAACTCCTAGCCAGTTTGATCACAAAAAAAGGAAAGGGTCCAAATAAAAATAATCAAGAGTGAAAGAGGAGGGATAACAACCAACACTGCAGAAATACCAATAATAATGAGAGAATACTATGAGCCAATAAATACACTATATGCCAAGGAATGGACAATCTGGAAGAAATTCCTAGAAACATAAAAACTACCAAAACTGAAAGAGGAAGAAATAGAAAATTTGAACAGACCCATAACTAGCAAAGAAATCCGATTACTAACCAAATATCTGCCAAAACACAAGAGTCCAGGGCCAGATGGCTTTCCAGGGGAATTCTACCAAACATTTAAAGAAGAGTTAACACCCTTCCTTTCGAAAACTTCCAAACTCATTCTCTGAAGCCACCATTACCTGGATTCCAAAACCAAAGACCCCACTAAAAAAGTGAACTACACACCAACTTCCCTGATGAACATGGATGCAAAAATTCTCAACAGGATACTAGCCAACCAGATACAACAATACATTAAAAGAATTATTCACTAGAAAAACAAAAGCAAAAATTAAATATTGGGACCTCACCAAAATAAAAAGCTCTGCACAGTGAAGGAAACAGTCAAACTAAAAGGCAACTAACATAATGGGAGAAGATACTTTCAAATAACACATCATATAAATGGCTAGTATCCAAAATCTATTAAGAATTTATCAAACTCAACACCCAAAACACAAAAAATCCAGTGAAGAAATGGGCAAAAGACACGAATAGACACTTTTCCCAAGAAGACATACAGATGGCTATCAGACACATGAAAAGATGCTCAACATCACTCATCATCAGGGAAATACAAATCAAAACCACAATGAGACACCACCTCACACCTGTCAAAATGGCTAATATTAAGAACCTAGGCAACAACAGATGTTGATGAGGATGTGGAGAAAAAGGATCTCTTTTTTTTAATGTTATTTTTTTTAATAGTTTCAAATTGGATTCCATATAACCAGTGCTTCTCCCCACAAGTGCCCCCCACCATGACCATCACCCCCTTTTCTCCCTCCCCCTCCCCCTTCAGTCCATGGTTCATTTTCAGTATTCAATAGTCTTTCATGATTTGTGCCCCTCACCCTCCCCAGCTCTCTTTTCCCCTTTCTCCCCCCATGGTCCTCTGTTAGGTTTCTCCTGCTAGACCTATGAGTGCATACATATGGTATCTGTCCTTCTCTGCCTGACTTATTTTGCTTAGCATGACACCCTCGAGGTCTATCCACTTTGCTACAAATGGCGATATTTCATTCTTCCTCATTGCCATATAGTACTCCATTGTATATATATACCACATCTTCTTGATCCATTCATCAGGTGATGGACATTTAGGCTCTTTCCATGATTTGGCTATCATAGAAAGTGCTGCTATGAACATTGGGGTACATGTGCCCCTATGTATCAGCACTTCTGTATCCTTTGGGTAAATTCCTAGCAGTGTTATTGCTGGGTCATAGGGGAGTTCTATCGATAGTTTTTTGAGGAGCCTCCACATTGTTTGCCAGAGCAGCTGCACTAGTTTACATTTCTACCAACAGTGTAGCAGAGTGTCTGTTTCTCCACACCCTCGCCAGCATCTATATTCTCTTGATTTGTTCATTTTAGTGACTCTGACCAGTGTGAGGTGGTATCTCAGTGTGGTTTTGATTTGTATTTCCCTGATGATGAGTGACGCTGAGCATCGTTTCATGTGCCTGTTAGCCATCTGGATGTTCTCTTTGGAAAAGTGTCTATTCAGGTCTTGTGCCCATTTCTTCACTGGATTATTCATTTTTCATGAGTTTAGTGAGCTGCTTGTATATTTTGGATACTAGCCCATTATCTAATATGCCATTTACCACTATATTTTCCCATTCTGTCGTTGCCTGTTAGTTTTTTTGATTGTTTTGTTTGCTTGCAGAAGCTTTTTATCTTGATGAGATCCCAGTAGTTCATATTTGTTCTTGATTCCCTTGCCTCTGGGGATGTGTAGAGGAAGAAATTGCTGTGAATGAGGTCTAGTATGCTGTTTCCTGCTTTCTCCTCAAGGGTTTTAATGGTTTCCTGTCTCACATTCAGATCCTTTATCCATTTTGAGTTTATTTTTGTGTATGGTGTAAGAAAGTGGTCTAGTTTCATTCTTCTGCATGTTGCTGTCTAGCTCTCCCAACACCACCTGTTGAAGAGGCTGTCTTTTTTCCATCAGATACTCTTTCCTGCTTTGTCAAAGATTAATTAGCCATATACTTGTGGGTCCAGTTCTGGGTTCTCTATTCTATTCCATTGGTCCACGTGTCTGTTTTTGTGCCAATACCATACTGTCTTGATGATGACAGATTTGTAGTAGGGGCTAAAGTCTGGGATTGTGATGCCCCCAGTTTTGGTTTTCTTCTTCAATATTACTTTGGCTATTTGGGGTTTTTTTGGGGGGTTCCAAACAAATTTTAAGATAGTTTGTTCTAGCTTTGAGAAGAATGCTGGTGCAACTTTGATGGGGATTGCATTAAATGTTTAAATTCCTCTGGGTAATAATGTCATTATTTAACAATGTTTATTCTTCCAATCCATGAGCACAGAATGTTTTTCCATTTCTTGGTAATTTCTTCAATTTCGTTCATAAGTCTTCTATAGTTTTCATCATATAGGTCTCTTACATCCTTGGTTAGGTTTATTCCTAGGTATTTTATGGTTTTTCATGGAATTGTGAATGGGATCTGTTTCTTGCTTTCTCTTTCTGTTGCTTCATTTTTGGTTTATAAGAATGCAATCGATTTCTGTACATTGATTTTGTACCCTGCAACTTTAGTGAATTCATTGATCAGTTCTAGAAGGCTTCTGGTGGAGTCGATTGGGTTTTCCATGTAGAGTATCATGTCATCTGCAAAAAGTGAAGGTTTGACTTCTTCTTTGCCGATTCTGATGATTTTATTTCCTTTTGTTGTCTGATTGCTGATGCTAGGACTTCCAACACTATGTTAAACAACAGTGGTGAGAGTGAACATCCCTGTCGCGTCCTTGATTTCAGGGAGAAAGCTCTCAGTTTTTCCCCATTGAGGATAACATTGGCTGTGGGCTTTCCATAAATGACTTTTATGATGTTTAAGCAAGTTCCTTCTATCCAGACTTTCTTGAGGGTTTTTATTAAGAAGAGATGTTGTATTTTGTCAAATGCTTTTTCTGCATTTATCGACAGGATCATAAGATTTTTTTCTTTTGTTTTGTTAATGTGATGTAACACATTGATGGATTTGCGAATATTGAACCAGCCTTGTAACCCAGGAATAAATCCCACTTTATCATAATGGATGATACTTTTTATATGCTGTTGATTTCGATTTGCTACTATCTTGTTGAGAATTTTTGCATCACTATTCATTTAGGATATTAGCCTGTAGTTCTCTTTTTTTGTTGGGTCTCTGCCTGGCTTAGGAATCAGAGTGATATGTGCTTCGTAGAATGAGTCCAGTAGTCTTCTTTTCATTTCTATTTTTTGGAATGACTTGAGAAGGATCGGCATTAACTCTGCTTTAAACGTCTGGTAGAATTCTTCTGGGAATCCATCTGTCCCTGGGCTTTTATTCGTTGGGAGATTTTTGATAACTGATTTGATTTCTTCACTAGTTATGGGTCTGTTCAGATTTTCTATCTCTTCCTATTTGAATTTGGTAGTGGATGTGTGTTTAGGAATTTGTCCATTTCTTCTAGATTGTCCAGTTTTTGGCATATAATTTTTTATAGTAATCTCTGATGATTGCTTGTATTTCTGAGGGATCTGTTGTAATAGATCCATTTTCCTTCATTATTTTGTCTATTTGGGTGTTTTCTCTTTTCTTTCTGAGAAGCCTAGCTAGAGGTTTGTCAATTTTGTTTATTTTTTCAAAAAACCAACTCTTGGATTTATTGATGTGTTCAATTGGTTTTGTGGATTCTATCTTGTTTAATTCTGCTCTGATCTTTATTTCTTTTCTTTTGCTGGGTTTGGGTTGTTCTTGCTGTTCCCTTTCTAGTTTCCTTAGGTGCTCTGTTAGGTTTTGAGTTTGTGCTTTTTCTAGTTTGTTGAAATAGGCCTGGATTGCAATGAACTTTCCTCTTAGGACTGCCTTTGCTGCATCCCAGAGAGTTTGAATTGTTGTATTCTCATTTTCATTTGTCTCCATATATTTTTTAATTTTCTCTCTAATAGCCTGATTGGCCCAATCATTCTTTAGTACTGTGGTTTTTAACCTCCACATTTTTGGAGGTTTTCCTGACTTCTTCCTGTGGCTGATTTCGAATTTCATAGCATTGTGATTTGAATGTGTGCATGGTATGATCTCAACTCTTTTGTATTAATGAAGTACTGTTTTATGAACCAGTATGTGATCAATCTTGGAGAATGTGCCACGTGCTCTCGAGAAGAAAGTGAATTCCCTAGCGTCAGGATGCAGAGTTCTAAATATATCTATTAATTCCATCTGTTCCAGTGTGCCATTCAGGTTTATGGTTTCTTCAGTGATTTTCTGTCTGATTGACCTATCCATTGTTGTAAGTGGGGTAATAAAGTCCCCTGCAATTATCACATTCTTATCAATAAGATTGCTTGTTTGTGACTAATTGTTTTATGTATCTAGGAGCTCTTGAATTCATCGCATAAATGTTTATAATTGTTACCTCTTCCTGATGGAGAGACACTGTAATTATTATATAATGTCTTTCTTCATCTTTTGTTACTGCCTTTATTTTAAATCCAGTTTGTCCGGTATAAGTATGGCTACTCCAGCTTTCTTTTGGTGTCCAGTCGCATGGTAGATATTTCTCCATCTCCTTACTTTCAATCTGAAGGTGTCTTCAGGTCTAAGGTAAGTCTCTTGTAGACAGCAAATAGATGGATTTTGGTCTTTTATCCATTCCACTACCATGTGTAGTTTGACTGGAGCATTCAGTCCATTTACATTCAGTGTTATTATTGAAAAATATGTGTTTAGATTCATTTTGTTCCCTGTAGAGTGCATGATTGTAGTGATGTCTCTGGTACCTTTATTCCTTGCTACATTTCCCTCATAGAGTCCCTCTTAAGATTTTTTGTAGGGCTGGTTTGGTGGTGTTGAATTCTCTCAACTTTTGTTTATTTGGGAAAACCTTTATCTCTCCTTCTATTTTGAATGACAGGCTCACTGGATAAAGAATTCATGGTTGCATATTCTTCCTGCTCATCACATTGAAGATTTCCTGCCACTCCTTTCTGGGTTGCCAAGTTTCAGTAGATAGGTCTCTAACCACTCTGATAGGTTTCCCTTTGTATGTCATGGTCCTTTTTCCCTAGCTCCTTTCAGAAGTCTCTCTTATCTTTATATTTTGCCAGTTTCACTATGATATGTCGTTCTGAAGGTTGGTTTATGTTAAGTCTTAGGGGAGTTTGGTATTTCTCCTGAATTTCAATGTCTTTCTCTTTCTCCAGATTGGGGAAATTTTCATGTATAATTTGCTCCAGCACCCCTGCAGGACCTTTTTCTTTTTCTTCCTCTTTAGGAACTCCTGATATGGATATTGTTCTGTTTGATTGTATCACTCAGGTCTCTGATTCTACTTTTGTGCTCCTGTATCAATTTCACTCTCTTTTTCTCGGCTTCCTCTTTTGCTATAACTGTGTCTTCTAATTCACCTATTCTCCTCTCTGCTTTTTCAATTTGTGCATTGGCAGCATCCATCTTATTATTCACCCTCATTTATAGCCTTTTTTTTTTAACTTGTCACAGCTATTTTGAAGGTTCCAATTCTTTGTATCAATATCTTCTCTGACAGCTTCCATGTTTTTTTCAAGCCCAGCAATTAATTTTATGACAATCATTCTAAATTCTTGTTGAGTTATGTTGCTTGTGTCTGTTTTGAGCAATTGTGTAGCTGTGATTTCTTTCTGGAATTTCTTTAGAGGAGAGTTCTTTTGTTTCATCATTTTGGCTAGCTTTCTGTTCTTATCAGTTTTAAAAGCTCTTTCTGCACTGTGTGCCTGTTAATATGGCTCTATTAAAGGAGGCTCTTTGACTGTCCAGGGTCTGTCATTTCAGGAGATGTTCTTTTAGTGGTGTCTCTCAGTTTCTCTTATTATGCTTGTAATTAATATATTACCTTACTCAGTGATATTTGAGACTTTCCACTATGTGTGCTTTCGCCTTTTTTTGAGGTATCCCTGAAAAGGAGAACAGACAAATACACAGGGAACACAAGCACGCAAACACACTGACAGATCCGGTAAATAAGCAAACCAAATGGGAAAGGAAAAAAAAGGGAGCAGTAAAGAAAAGAGAGGACAGAAAAGGAGCAAGAAAAAAAATGGGGGCACAGAGACAGCCAGAGATAAAGGATAGTCTGAGAGCCTGAAACCTTTGGGGGATAAAGATAGAAATGAGATAAGTGAAATATATCTGGATGGTAAAGGTAGATCTAGTCACAGCAGTGTTAAATGTTGGTCTTTCCCAGACTCCAGAGGGAAAAGGGAGGGAAGGATGAATTAGGAAAATAGAAAAGAGAAAACAAGGGAAGAAATTATAAAAAATTGAAAATTAAAAATAATTAAACTAGATCACTTTCTTACACCATTCACAAAAATAAACTCAAAATGGATAAAGGACTCTAATGTGAGACAGAAAACCATAAGAACCCTAGAGGAGAAAGCAGGAAACTGTCTCCTTGACCTCAATCGCAGCAATTTCTTTCTCAACACATCCCCAAAGGCAAGGGAATCAAGAACAAAAATGAACTATTGGGACCTCATCAAGATAAAAAGCTTCTGCACTGCAAAGGAAACAATAAACAAAAGTGATAGGCAACAACGGAGTGGGAAAGGATAGTGACAAATGGCATATTGGATAAAGGGCTAGTATCCAAAATATACAAGGAACTCACTAAACTATGTACATGATAAATGAATAATCCAGTGGGCAGAAGAGCTGAATAGACACTTCTCCAAAGAGGACATCCAGATGGCCTACAGGCACATGAAACGATGCTCAGCGTCACTCATCATCAGGGAAATACAAATCAAAACCACACTGAGATACCACCTCACACCGGTCAGAGTGGCTAAAATGAATAAATCAGGAGACTATATATGCTGGCGAGGATGTAGAGAAACGGGTACCCTCCTACACTGTTGGTGGGAATGTAAACTTGTGCAGCTACTCTGGAAAACAGTATGGAGGTTCCTCAAAGTCTATCAAGAGAACTCCCCTATGATTCAGCAATAGCACTGCTAGGGATTTACCCAAAGGATACAGAAGTGTAGATGCATAGGAGCACATGTAGCCCAGTGTTCATAGTGGCACTTTCTACAATAGCCAAATCATGGAAAGAGCCTAAATGTCCATCACCTGATGAATGGATCCAGAAGATGTAGTATGTATACACAGTGTAGTACTACATGGCAATGAGAAAGAATGAAATCTAGCCATTTGTAGCCAAGTGTATGGACTTTGAGGGTGTCATGGTAAGCAAAATAAGTCAGGTGGAGAAGGACAGATACCATATGTTTGCACTCATAGTTCTAACAGCAGAAACCTAACAGAAGACCATAGGGAGGGGAAGGGGGAAAGAGAGTTTGGGAGAGAGTGGGACACAGAATATGAGAGACTATTGAATACTGAAAACGAACTGAGGGCTGAAGGGGGAGGGGGGAGGGGTGATGGTCATGGAGAGGGGGCACTTGTGGGGAGAAGCAATGGGTTTTACATGGATACCAATTTGACAATAAACTATTATTAGGAAAAGAACTCAACTAGAAGAGAATAACCCATCTAATTTAAAAATGGAAAAAAAAATCTCAACAAAGCCGTTTTCGTCTTTGGATTTCTAACAGCCTCCTAAATGGTTTTTAAAATTTGCATATGCAAATGTACACATACAAATAATAACATGAAAAATATGAATGAAAAAATACTGACACATTTGTCTTTAAGGATTGCAAGTGAATTCAACAGTGGCATGCAACTGACACCTATTATAATAGATAGTTGCTAAAAAGCTGACAGTACCAAATGTCAAATATGCGGAACAACAGGACCTTCATTTATTGCCAATGGGATGCAAAATGGCACATCCACTTTGAAAGTCGGTTTGACAACTTCTTATAAAACTAAATATTTTTTTACCTTGAAATCCAACAAACATGCTAATAGATATTTACCCAAATGAGTTCAGAAATTATGTACAAACAAAATCTACACATAAAATTTAGAGCAGCTTTATCCATAATCTCCCAAACTGGAAACAACCAAAATATTCTTCAATAGGAGAATGAATAAACAAACTGTAATACAGCTGTACAATGCAATACTTTCAGCTTTAAAAGAAAGGAACTATCCATTCATCCGCTGATGGGCATTTGGAATCTTTCTTTAATTTGTCTATCATTGGAAATGCTTGGCAAACAGTATCTCAACATCAAGGTCAAGAGTGAGAAACCATGTTGATAGTTTCTTTTTTGGATATAATATAATAATGCCTGTAGTCTTTCTCTCAAAACCACACACCCATAGTCTATTCATGTGAAAAATTTTAATAGAGGGGCACTGTACAAAATATATTATTAGTAACCCCTCAAAATTGATAGGGTCATCAAAAACAAGGGAAGTTTCTAAAAGTGTACAGTCAAGAGGTGCATATGAGACAAGATTACTAAATGTAACATATATGCTAGATGAGGCTATGCAACAGAAAGGGACATTAAGTACAAATTAAAGAAATATGAATGAAGATGTGGCCTCTACTTAATGTATGAATAGTGCTTCCTTAATTGTAAGAAATGTACCACAGTAATGGAAGATGTTAATAAGGGAAACCAGGGGTAGGTTATCTGAAAACTGCACTATCTTCTCAACTTTTCTGTAAATGTAAAATTGTCCTCAAAATTCAGGTCTATTAAGAAAAAATGGACAATGAAGAAAATGAGAAAATGGGAAATTAATCAACTTTGTATTCAAGTTTTGGCTCTGCCACTGACCTGATATATGAGGCTTTCTGGGATTAATTTTGTAGCCCTATTACCTATTTGATGCAGTTCTATAAGTCTTTAATGACACAATGCATGGAGTATAAACAATATTGTGCCTGGCATATACTATATATTTTTGCTGCACCATTTGAAAGTAATTCAAGCAACATTAATTTTCACTATAAATATTTCAGTGTGTATTTTTAAGAGCAAAAACATTATTGTAACTAATCCCTATAGAGTTATCAAATTCAGAACATTTAATATTGAGTTGTCTCAATTATGTTTTTTAAATCACCTTTTAAAAATATCCCATGACCTAGTCTTGCGTCATTTATTACATTTAGTTGTCATTGTCTATTTAGCCTACTGTAATCTGGAGCAGATCCTCGGACTTTCTTTTTATAGAAATTGTTGAAGAATTCAGAGCAATTGTTTTGTAAAGGTCTTTTAATTTGGGTTTATCTAGTTATTTCCTCAAATATTTTTTAAATTTGAAGTTTTTATCCAAAATATGCCTGAATAATATTTATTCAGTTAATAGCCACATAATTCCACAAGACTTGTGGGGGAAAGAGGCAGCCCTAGACCTCTATTTTTATTCCTGCTTCCCAGAGACCATCTCTGTTAACTATTTTGGATTTCTTCAGTGTTTAACTCTATATCTCTAAAAGTTATGTTTATATTGATTTTTCAGGTTTAGTATTCTCAGTTTAACTCTTTTTTACATGTTGCCTGCTATCTTCATATGTTTGCATATATTATCTTCCATTCTGACACTGAAAATATTTTTGTTATGAATTTTCAGTGTTAATTTATTATGACTATTAAGCACTATTCACAGCTGAGCTATGTGGCAATTTTTATATAAATTTTTATATTTTCTGGAGTTAATATTTTTCCTGACCTTTTAAAAATTTCTATGTGATTATCACCAAAATATCTTTAAGGTTGCTCATAGTTGTGTAATATCCATTGGTATTTTTAAGCACAATAGAAATTTTATGTATCCCATTTTATAACGAAATGCTTTTGATCTGCTCTAATCTGGACTGGTTTCCCTCTATGGCTAGAGCTGTCTTGCTATAGAATCAACATCTTGAGAATTTCCCCTTTTCTCCTTTGTGTGTTGCATCTTCTGTTTATGTATGTTTACTTTTATAAAAATGTCTTCATTTAATGAGATCATGTCCTGAGAATTGGATCCATCAGGTAATGTTTTGAACCTTTGCATGTATTAAAACAGCTTTATTCCACCTGATGAATGGATCAAGAAGATGTGGTATATATACACAATGGAGTACTACATGGCAATGAGAAAGAATGACATCTGGCCATTTGTAGGAAAGTGGATGGACCTCGAAGGTGTCCATGCTAAACGAAATAAGTCAGGCAGAGAAGGACAGATACCATATGTTTCCACTTATAGGTCTAACAGGAGAAACCTAACAGAAGACCATAGGGAGAGGAAGGGGGAAAGAGAACTGGGGAGAGTGAGGGACACAGATCATGAAAGACTACTGAATACTGAAAACGAACCATGGACTGAAGGGGGAGGGGGTTGGATGGGAAGGGGGTGATGGTCATGGTGGGGGGCACTTGTGGGGAGAAGCACTCGGTGTTATATGGAAATCAAATTGACAATAAACTATTAAAGAAAAAAACCAGCTTTATTCTACCCCTGAATAATAATTTAGCTGATATAGGATTTTAGGCTGGAAATAATTTACACGCAGCATTTTGAAGTCATTTCTCCAATGTCTTCTTATGGCTTTGGAAATTTCTTTACTCTTATGAATCTTTTTTATTTTAAGTTTGTTTATTTTATTTATATATTAGGGAGAGGGTGAAAGGGTGGGGGATGGGCAGAGAGAGAGGGAGATAGAGAAGGGCTGGAAGAGAAGGAGAGAGAGAGAATCCTAAGCAGACTCTGAGCTGTCAGCATAGAGCCTGAGGTAGGGTCAGTCCCACAAACTGTGAGATCATGACCTGAGCCAAGATTAAGAATCAGATACTTAACTGACTGAGGCACCCAGGTGCCACTCTATTTTGAATCTTTGTATGACCTCTGTATTTTACTCCTTTCTGGAAAATTTTTATTTTATTTTTCCCTCAGCTTTATTGAAGTGTATTTGACAAATAAAATTTCATATTTAAGGTGTACAATGTGATGATTTGATTTATGTACACATGGTAGTATGTTTATGCAATCAAGATAACACATCCATCCCCTCAGAAGTTAACATTTTGCATGTGTGTTGAGATCATCTAAGATCTGTTCCTTTAGCGGGATGCCTGGGTGGCTTAGTTGGTTCAGCGTCCAACTCTTGGTATCATCTCAGATCATGATCTCATAGTTTGGAGATTGAACCCATTGGACTCCATTCTAAGAGAAGCATGGTGCCTGCTTAGGAGTCTCTCTCTCCTCTCTCTCTGCCCCTACTCATGCTTGCAAATTCTCTCTCTCTCTATCTTTTCCCGCAGGCCGGGGCTGCTCCTCAACCCGTCGTCCGCTTCCACCCCAGGTTGGGGCGGCACTTGTAGGTGCGTGGTGCTCTAGCTCGCCAGGTTCAGGTGCGCTCGTCCCGGCTTTGAGCGCGCCTCAGTGGCGGGTCCTTCTTGAGGGAGGGAGAGAAAACAGGGCAGGAGGGAGACGCAGAGAGTGAAGACAGCACACGGTTTCTGATCAAGCCTCTGTCCTTTATTCTTCTTCCTTTTCTTCCTAAACACTGTATCTTATATATGGTTTGGGGCAGGGAACTGACCCAGGTTGGTTGCCAGGTAACAGAGTCAAATGAATATCAAAAGAAGCGCGCAGACTTGCCTCTGCAATGCTGGGGAGGGGGAGCTAGCGCTGAATACCCGAAATAAGGTTTTGATCTTTGTGCACCTTGGCCAAATCTACGTCTGGCGCAGCAAGACAGTCGCAAAAATTATTTGGGCCAGGAAATGGCAATCTCCAGCCTCCAAATGCAAATCTTGTTTTTCTTGGTACTCCCTGGAGAGCGAATATCCTTGCCTGAGGCAGCCAGAAAACTTGGCGGCTCCCGACATCTCTCAAAATAAGTAAACTTTGAAAAAAGATCCATTCCCTTAGGAAATTTCAGGTATACAATATGGTATTATTAATTATATTCACCATATTGTATATAGAGCCTTATAACTTATTTATCTTGTAATTGAAAGTTTGCACCCTTAGACCAAGATCCTCCCTTGCTCTCCTGCCCCAGTCTTTCTTACCTACCATTGTAATCTCTATTACTAAGAGAATGACTTTTTTTTTCTTTTTAGATTCAACATATAAGTGAGATCACGCAGCATTTGTCTTTCTGTATCTGGTTTGTTTCGCTTAGTATGCTGTCTTCCAGATGCATCCATGTTTTCTCAAATGACAAAATTTCATTTTTTTAAATGGCTGAACAATATTCTCTTGTATATATATCCTACATTTTCTGTATCCATTTGTCGATCAGCACAGAGCCTGATGTGGGGCTCAAACTCAGGAACCCTTAGATCATGACCTGAGTTGAAGTTGGACACTCAATCAACTGAGCCACTCAGGTACCCCTCATAGTTCTATTTTTAATTTTTTGAGGAACTTCCATACTTTTTTTTACGTAGTGGCTGCATCAATTTATATTTCCATCAACAGTGCAAAAGTATACCCTTTCTCCACATTCTCACCAACACTTGTTATCTTTTGTGTTTTTTGATAATAGACGTCCTAACAGGCATGAGGTGATATCTCATTATGGCTTTGATTTGCATTTCTCTGGTGATTAGTGATATTGAGTACATTTTCATGTACCACAGGCCATTTGGATGTCTTCTTTGGAAAACTGTCTATTAAGTTTCTTTTCTTATTTTTAGTCAGAGGTGAGTTTTTCTTTTTTGTTTTGTGGGGGTTTTTTTTTGTTTTGTTTTGTTTTGTTTTGTTTTGCTATAATGTATGAGTTCCTTATATACTTTGGATATTAACCTCTAACCAGGTATGTGGTTTGCAAATATTTTCTCCCATTCTATAGATTTCTTTTTCATTTTGTTAACTGTTTCCTTTGCTGTATAGAGCTTTTTAGTTTGATTTAGTCCCTCTTGATATATATTTTTATTGCCAATGCTTTTGGTGTCATATCTAAAAAAAATTATTGCCAAGGCCAATATAAAGGAGTTTTTTTCCTATGTTTTTGTCTAGGAGTTTTATGGTTTCAGGTCATATATTTAAGTTGTTAACACATTTTCTTTTGTGATTGTGTAAGAGTCCAATTCTTTTTTTTCTTTTTTTGCATGTGGTTATCCAGTTTTTCCTGAAACTTGTATTTTTTTATTTTTTCCGATGATTATTTAATTTGTAAATATTTACTAATTTTAATAGCTTGAATTGTAAATACAACAAAATAAAGATTTGCATCAATGACTGGTGGAGTTGGTGTCATGGGCTTCGTTTCCCTGCTCAGGCTGTAGACTTGAGAATCCCCAGAGGTGAAGGTTTGTTTAGACAAGCCATTACACTATTATGAAAATATACTCATTTTCCATGTGATGAAACTGAACCCCAGAAAGGTTCAGCTCCCTGTTTTAAGTCAGAGGACAAGTAGAGAAGCCAGGATCTGAACCTTCTCTGTAACTAGTTTGTTTGATGTCCCAAGCAGGTATTGAAGTGACTGTCCTCTTTTCATTGGGCATTCCTGGCACATTTGTCAAATATTAGTTGACTGTATATGTTTGGGTTTATTTCTGGGTTCCAGGTTCAGCTCCATTGGTTTATGTGTTTGTTTTTATGCAAATACCACACTGTTTTGACTACTATAGCTTAGTAATATAGCTTGAAGTGAAGATGTGTGATGAGTCCAGCTTTGTTCTTGTTCCTCGAGGTTGTTATGGCTATTTTGTGGTTCCACACAAATTTTAGAATTATATTTTCTATTTCTGTGAAGAATGCCAGTGGGATTTTAATGGAGATTGCATTGAATAAATAGATGACTTTGGGCTGCATGAACATTTAAATGATATTAATTTTCCTAATCAATGAACATGGAGTATCTTACATTTATTTGTGTCTTCTTTATTTCATTAATGTCTTATAGTTTTCAGTGTATGATATTTTATCTCCTTGGTTAAATTTATTCCAAAGTAGTTTATGCTTTTGAAGCTATTGTAAAATGATTGTTTTTTTGGTTTCTTTTTTAGATAATTACTTATTAGTGTATGGAATGCAATCAATTTTTGTGTGTTGATTTGTATTCATAACTTTAGTGAATTTATTATTAGTTCTAACTTGTATTTGTGTGTGTGTGTGTGTGTGTGTGTATGTACTCTTTAGGGCGTTTTAATGTATAGGATGATATCATCTGCAAACAATGACAGTTTATTTATTTATTTAAATGTTTATTTATTTTTGAGAGAGAGCACAAGCAGAGGAGGAACGGGGGTGGGGGTGGGAGACAGAGGATCAGAAGCAGACTCTGTGCTGACAGCAGAGAGTCTGATATGGGCCTAAAACTCATGAGCTGCAAGATCATGAGCTGATCCAAAGTCAGACACTTAACCGACTGAGCCACCCAGGTGCCCCAACAATGACAATTTTAATTCATCCTTTCTGATTTGGAAAACTTTTATTTCTTTTTCTTGCTTAATTGTTCTGGCAAGAGTTGGTTGCAAGTGGTGAGTAGCAACCTTTGAATTCTCCTACAAAATCCTCTGGTCCTAGATTCCTCTTTGTTGGGAGAGTTTTTAAAAATTACTGAGTCAATATCCTTACTAGAAAGTAAGATTTTCTATTTCTTTTTTTAAATTTATTTTTTATTTTGAGATAGAGTGAGTGACTGAGAGAGAGAGAAATAGCAAGTGGGCAAGGGGCAGAGAGAGAGAAGGAAAGACTCCCAAGCAAGTTCTGTGATGTAAACCCAAAATGGGGCTTGAACTCACAAACTGTGAGATCATGACCTGAGCCAAAATAAAGGTTCAGATGCTCGACTGACTGAGCTACCCAGGTTCTCCCATCTTTTTTTTAAGTTTATTTATTTTGAGAGAGCAGATTTTCTATTTTTTCATTATTCAGACTTTGTAAATTGTATGTTTTTAGGAATTTATTCATTTCTTCTAGGTTATCCTATTTGTTTTAGGTATAATGGTTTATAATAGTCTCTTTTGATCCCTTTTGTATCTGTGGTTTCCATTCTAATGTCTCCTCTTTCATTTATAATTTTATTTGAGTCCTTTCTCTTTTTTGGGGGGATAAGTCTAGCTAAAGGTTTGTAAATTTTACTTATCTTTCAAACATTCAACTCTTAGTTTCATTGATCTTTTCTATTGTTTTCCTATTCTCTATTTTATTTATTTTTGCTGTAATTTCTATATTTTCTTTCTTCTGTGAATTTTGTGTTTAGTTTGCTCTTTTTTTCTTTGGTTCCTTGAATGGAGCCATAAACTGTACTCCCTGGCCAAGTAGTGCTGTTGGCCAGACAATGTGTTTGGGGGGGGCGGGCAACACCTAGGCTCCACGAACTGGCGGGGCTGCTAGATGTGCCTTGTACCCATTGTTGACAGGGTACATTGATGAGCCCGCATCTGCAATTTCAATCCACAGACATAAAATATCAGCATACTATAATGAGGAAAGCCTTTGATTCTAGAAAATTGCCATATTCAGTAGCAAATGTGCATTCTTTTTCAGTTGCTGGAGATCTTCTATGTTTTATCATGAGTGTTCTCAATTTACACAGGAAAGAATCAGTTAAGGACTTCTTGTGTCAATAGCAACTTTATGAGCATAGATGCAGTTTAAAGGAAAGCACAGTTTGTGTATAAACCTGGAGTAATTCTGAACCTTGGTAGAAAATGAGTTTTTTTTTTAAGAGCCGAATTAACTGATTGCAGGTGTTCTCTAAATATGAGTAAGTAATACAGACTCTCCTTGCCATTCAAAGTCATAAAATCTTGAAAAACAAACCCCAGATGTTGGCCATGGAATTGCCAATAGAGGCAGTGTTATTTAGGCGTTTGGTGTAAAATACTGGCCTTTTTATTTTTCATTTTCCTGTCCTCCCTTCCATCCTCCCATTCATCCATCCACTCTCTTGCTAACCCATTCACCTGCCCATCCACTCATCCACCAATCTGTCCATCTGCCTGTCCATCCATATATATGTCTGTCCGTCCATCCATCCATCCATCCATCCATCCATCCAAACAGCACTTGTTGCATTGGAAACTCCTCTAATCTGGGCACTGTTCCAGATGGTGATATGATGAAGACAGACAAAATCTTATTCTCATGAAATTTCATTCTGGGGTATGAAGGTGTGAAAAAAGTGTGAGGTATGAAGGTATACATATAAGAAGTTAGTAAGTAATAAGTAAATAAATAAATAAATAAGTGATTTTAGAATGTGAGAAAGGCAATGAATAAGAATTAAACTTGTGTCTTATGAGAAAGTGACTTATAGGTGGGGTGGCTACTTTAAATGGAATGAATAGAGGAGAATTTCAGGAGGAAGTAGACTTTCAGACAATATCTGAATGGCAAAAGTAATTCATTATTAAAGTAATTCATTATTAAAGTTCTGAAGAGGGGCACCTGCATGGCTCAGCCGGCTGAGTGTAGACTCTTGCTTTCAGCTCAGGTCATGATCCCAGGACGGTGGGATTGAGCCCTGCAGTGGGCTCCAGGCTGAGCATGAAGCCTGCTTGAGATTCTCTCTCTCTCTCTCTCTCTCTCTCTCTCTCTCTCTCTCTCTCTCTCTCCCTCCCTTCTTCCCTCTCCCCACATGCACACTCTCTCTCTCTCTTTCAAATACTATTCCTACTAATAAAGTTCTGAGGAAAGTTCTTTCCAAGTAGAAGTCAAGACAAATGCAAAGGCCCAGAGAGGAAGTTATGTGTATCTTCTTGAGAGAAACTGAGAGTGATATGAGAAGAGTTAAAAATGTGGAGTTTAGATATGTCTACCTGGACAAAGAGGAGAATCAGGGTGATAAGAATAATTTTCATCTAAGCACTTTCACCAGAATTTCATTTCCTCAGGCTTTGGGTATTTACCTGATTTAGCCACTTGATGGCAGTGTTGCACCATATAATTTTGGTACGTTTCTGTTCAAATTTCTGTTGACAGTGTAGGAATAAAATTTTGTCTTTCAAAATTTTAGAAAGAGACTGCGACTACCATTTCTTGCCATATTAAGCAGTGTTCTGCTACTGTAGCAATTATTTTCCAATTATTTTTCAATAGGAAGGATTACTTTCCTTTCAAACCTTGAAGACTGTTGCCATGGAAGGGCCCTCAGACTCTTGGTGATTCTGAAACCCTCAGAGCTCCCAAATTTTCTGTCTCAGTGAAGCTGCCAAGTGGCTCACCTCACCTCTGAAGCAGAGTGGGATGCTCACATTGGTTTCTGGAGAGTGGGAAAGACTGGAAAGTTCTTTTCTGGAAAAGCAGGTATGATAGCCATGCAATAAATAAGACACCTGCCTTTCCCTCAATAAACGCTGTGCTACAGGAGTCTGGGAAGATTCCTTCCACTCCTTGGATTAGATAATTACCAAGTCATCTTAATATCCTACTTAAATTATGCCACTATTTCCATGGAAGTACTTAAATTCTGCACAGGCCACTGGTGATTTAGGTGGATGCACGTGACTGCTAGTGCAAACCTGTCTGCCATGGGAAGTCCCATTTTCAAATTGGGTTCAGCTCCTTGTGGAGAGCAGTCTCTGTCCCGGTACAGACTGCACCCCACAGGTACCATCGGCCTTTGTTCCAGGTTGGGCTTGGCTCCTACATCCTCACGGCTCTAGAACCAGCATTCCTGGCACAATTTGTTTTGCTTTGAAATGCAACTTTCTACTCTGCCTTATCAAGATGGGTGTTATAATACCCCATTAGGCTGTGAAGTTAATGAGCTGGGGTCAAGTCCCTGCTAAGCCATTTACCAATTGTGCGATCTCAGGAGGCCTGTTAAATCAACGCTCTGAGCTTTTGTTTCTTGCCTTTGAAAAAAGGCAAATGCATCTTTTTCACGGGGAAGATTATAAGTAAAGGTGAAGTTGGCAATTATAATTGCTAATCCTATGTTAATAAAAATATAATTGCCATTATTCTGGATACACTTCCTATTGTATTTTATCATCTAATTCTTACAAAGGAAAACTAGGAAAGAAAAACACAACCAGTAACAATAAACTAGGAATTCATTGCATAAATTTATAAGCCAGAAAACATGTAGGGCAAGGGAGGAAAGGACACATCTTCCATGACGTGTTTTGGCATTTGCAGGTATTGTCAAATCAAACTATTTGCTCCTTTATTTTTAAAACTATTTTTTATTGTGATATAATTCATTTGTCACAGAATTCATCATTTTAAAGTATATGATTCAGTATTTTCGTAGAGGTGTGCAACCATCACCATTATCTAATTCTAGAACATTTTCATCATTCCAAAACAAAACCCCATATGTGTAATGGTGTCCTGCAGGTCTCTAAGGTTCTGTTTATTTTTCTTTATTCTTTTTTCTTTCTGTTTCTCAGACTGGATAATCTCAACTGATGCATCTTCAAGTTTGCTGATTTTTTTTTCTGCCTCCTCAAATCTGCTACTGAACCCCTCTCGTGGAGTTTTGCTTTCAGTTACTGTTTTTTTCAGCTCTATAATTTCCACTTGGCTCCTTTTCATAATTTGCCTTTATTGATAGTCTCTGCATTCTACTTGATATCATTCTTATGTATATTTTAATTCTTTGAAATGATTTTCTTAAGTTTTTTGAATATACTTAAAATCTTCATCTAGTCAGTCCAAGGTCTGAATTTCCTTAGAAACAATTCCTATTGATGAAGTTTTTTTTTTCTTATTCATGGACACACTTTCTCATTTCTTTGCATGTCAAATATTTTCTTGTGGTTGAAAACTAAATATTTTAAGTAATATAATGTGGCAAGTCTGAAAACAAGATTCTTCCCACACCTTTGTTGTTACTGTAGCTTGTAGTTGTTTTTTATCTAGTAACTTTTATGAATTAATTCTGTGTAGTTTGTATTCTTTGTGTGTTGCCACATAACAAAGTCTCTATTCAGTTTGTTGGGAGATAACGATTAGACAGAGATTTCCTTAAGTTTCTGGGACCAGAAAGTCTCCTAGTCTTTACAGATGGTGGTGTTAGGGCACACCTTCCACACTCAGAAGGCAGCTTACAAGTTAGCCTCAGCCTTTACTTCCACTTGGGCAGAGTTTCAAGGTCAGCCAGAGCTGAGAGTGTAGGGGTTTCTCAGGTTTCCTAGGCAGGTACACAACCTTGTGTGGCAGATTCTCAAAGTTTTCTAGATTCCCAGGAATATAGTGGGTCAAAATCCTCAACTTTTCCTTTCAAGCCTTTTGATTAGTCTGTTGTTTGCCTTATTATTATTATATTTGCTTCGGCAGCTGTATATTTAAAACACTTGCCGGTAAAAGTTTTAGGTAAATATTTTCTCCTCTTAAGCTTTTAACATTGGGCTACAGCTAAAGAGAAGCCTTTTTATTTTTTATTTCAGTAAATAGGAGAAATAAAGAATCTTCTCCTGAGTTTATTTTATTTTTTATAATAGTTTATTTTCAAATTGGTTTCCATGTAACACCCAGTGCTTCTCCCAAGTGCCCCTCACCATGACCATCACCCCCTTACCTCCTTCCCCCTCCCCTTTCAGTCCACGGTTCATTTTCAGTATTCAGTAGTCTTTCATGATTTGTGTCCCTCTCTCTCCCCAGCTCTCTTTCCCCCTTCCTCTCCCTCTGGTCCTCTGTTAGGTTTCTCCTGTTAGACCTATGAGCGCAAACATATGGTATCTGTCCTTCTCTGCCTGACTTATTTTGCTTAGCATGACACCCTCGAGGTCCATCCACTTTGCTACAAATGGCCAGATTTCATTCTTCCTCATTGCCATGTAGTATTCCATTGTGTACTTCTTTATCCATTCATCAGGCAATGGACATTTGGCCTCTTTCCATGATTTGGTTATTGTAGAAAGTGCCGCTATGAACATTAGGGTACATGTGCTCCTGTGCATCAGCACTTCTGTATCCTTTGGGTAAATCCCTGGCAGTGCTATTGCTGGGTCATAGGGGAGTTCTATCAATAGTTTTTTGAGGAGACTCCACACTGTTTTCCAGAGCGGCTGCACCAGTTTACATTCTCACTAACAGTGTGGGAGGGTGCCTGCTTCTCCACACCCTCACCATTCTCTTGATTTGTTCATTTTAGCCACTCTGACTGGCATGAGGTGGTATCTCAGTGTGGTTTTGATTTGTATTTCCCTGATGATGAGTGACGCTGAGCATCATTTCATGTGCCTGTTGGCCATCTGGATGTCCTCTTTGGAGAAGTGTCCATTCAGGTCTTCTGCCCATTTCGTCACTGGATCATTCATTTTTGGTGTATGGAGTTTAGTGAGCTCCTTGTATATTTTGGATACTAGCCCTTTATCTGCTATGCCATTTGCCACTATCTTTTCCCATTCTGTCAGTTGCCTGTTAATTTTTTTTATTGTTTCCTTTGCCTTGCAGAAGCTTTTTATCTTGATGAGGACCCGGTAGTTCATTTTTGTTCTTGATTCCCTTGCCTCTGGGGATGTTTGCTGCGATTGAGGTCAAGGAGGCTGCTTCCTGCTTTCTCCTCTAGGGTTTTGATGGTTTCCTGTCTCACATTCAGGTCCTTTATCCATTTTGAGTTTATTTTTGTGAATGGTGTAAAAAAGTGGTCTAATTTCATTCTTCTGCATGTTGCTGTCCAGTTCTCCCAACACCACCTGTTGAAGAGGCTGTCTTTTTTCCTTTGGATACTCTTTACTGCTTTGTCAAAATTTGATTGGCCAACACTTGAGGGCCCAGTTCTGGGTTCTCTATTCTATTCCATTGGTCTATGTGTCTGTTTTTGTGGCAATACCATAGTGTCTTGATGATGACAGCTTTGTAGTAGAGGCTAAAGTCTGACATTGTGTTGCCTCCTGTTTTGGTTTTCTTCTTCAATATTACTTTGTTTATTCGGGGTCTTTTGTGGTTCCGTATGAATGTTAAGATAGTTTGTTCTAGCTTTGAGAAGAATGCTGGTGCAACTTTGATGGCGATTGCATTGAATGTGTAAATTGCTATGGGTAATAAGGACATTTTAATAATGTTTATTCTTCCAATCCATGAGCATGGAATGTTTTTCCATTTCTTTGTGTCTTCTTCAATTTCTTTCATAAGTCTTCTATAGTTTTCAGCATACAGGTCTTTTACATCTTTGGTTAGGTTTATTCCTAGGTATTTCATGGTTTTTTTGTGTAATTGTCAGTGGGATCTGTTTCTTGATTAAGAGAAGCCTTTTTAATTGGACCATCCAGGGAATCACCAGACAGGTCAAATAATGGCAATTCCTTGGGAATGAGATCTCTTCTGTCCCCTCCAATACAGGGAATTCAGACTGCTATATTTGAGGCTATTCCTCAGCTGGAAAGGCGAATGGAACTAAGGTAACTTAAAATGCTACAAAGCTCCCTGTTCTTTTTAAAAAAATGTTTATTTACTTGTTTTGAGAAAGAGAGAGAGAGAGAGAGAGAGAGAGAGAGAGCACATGTTCAAGCAGAG
Organism: Helogale parvula; assembly: GCA_004023845.1. NCBI lineage: Eukaryota > Metazoa > Chordata > Mammalia > Carnivora > Herpestidae > Helogale > Helogale parvula. Next base: position 104,186 of record PJEM01004361.1, on the reverse strand, counting down.
TATGGGCAGAGAGATAAGGAGGGAGAGAATCCTAAGCAAGCTCCATGCTCAGCACAGAGCCCAACCCAGGATTCAGTCCCATGACCATGAGATCACCACCTGAGCCAAAATCAAGAGTTGAACACTCAACCAACTAAGCCACTGAGGTACTTCAAAGCTCAATGTTCTTACTGAGATTTAGCTGGTTTTCTCTTATAAATATCCCTGGGTTACTACAAGCTTGGGCTAATTTTAGAATTCTGAGAAACTTGATTCTACAATATTTGCCAGTTTTTTAATTGCCTTTATGGAAGAATGAGGTCTATACCTGACATTTACTCTTTTCCTTTTGACGTTACTATGACCCCTATCTGGCCCCACTGGGGCCAAGTCTGCATAGCACCAGAGATCCTGTGAGTTTAGGCCAGTGAGAGTGACGGAACACTGAGTTTGGCTAGAAGATGCAGCCACCTCCATCTTATTATCTCTTAAAGGTGCAGATAAATCTCCAAAACAAAACTGACTTTTACCTTATAATCAATTTATAAGGGAGAACTATAATCCTAAATTAAACCTCAAATAGAGTGTGCTCCAAAGTTAAAATTGTCATAATTCCTAAGCAAAGGACAGATATGCCTCTCTGGTCCTATGTTGTAATTGGTTCATTCACTCAGTAGATCTCTGTTGGACAGCTGGTATCAGTTAAACTCCGTGCTTGGTGATATGGAAGAAACATAGCTGGAAAAGATGTAGTCACCACCATAGTCTAGAGGGGTGAGGGTGGCAAGTGGGTAGACTGGACTGCCAGAGAGGCCCAGTGCCTCACATGGCTCAGAAGAAGGGGCTCACAGTATCCCTGAAGGACACCCTGAACAAGGTGGCATTTGGGCTGAATGGCTTTGGGCAAAAGCATTTTGGGGGTATTATATTCCTGACCCAGGGCTTTGATCCTTATTCTTCCTTCTTCCTAGAACATTCTCACTTCACATACCTGGGTAACTTCTCTTCATTCAGGTTCTCAATGCAGAGAAGCCTTCTTGATTACCCAATTGGAAGTAGCCTCTCCTTCCCTACTACTTCCCCACAGTGCCTTCCCATTATCTTCCTAGAACTTCCTAGAACTCTAGATGAGGTCCTCTAAAAATGCTATGTTCACTTGCTTACTTGTTGTATTTTCCTTGTCCCTTATCCCCATTTTCACTTGAACATGAGTCCCCAAGACCGGGCACCTTGTCTGTCTTGTTTATTCTTTTATCCTCAGGGGTCAGGCCAGTCCTGCACATGGTTAATGCTTAATAAATATTTGTTGACTGAATGAATAGACTGGAAGAAAAAACATGTTAGGGACTGATTTCCCATTGCCTTGTTTTCTCTATCTCAGTTATGCCCATCTCCCATCCCCACTGCCAATCTGGGCCTGGCTCAGTTGACTGAGGGATGAGGGCCATTTGTCAGTCTCAAGAGCAGTACCGCAGAGCAAACTACTGCCTCTAGAGGAACTGAGAGGGCATAAGGCACATCCTCTTTTCTGTGACAGGAAGCAGGCCTCAGAGGGCATTCCTTCTACAGGCTAGGTGGTCATTGACATCAGTGAAAAGACATAATTTTATTTTTTTTAAATTTAAATTAACACAAAAATATAAGAACTGCCAGATTGAGAATGACTGGAAAAGAGGTGACTCTGAAGACATGATTAAAGCAACGCAAGTTGCATGGGGGAGAGCATAATGTTTTCTTACCTACTTGGCTAAGAACAAGTAATAGAATAGACAAATGTCTCTTGTTTGTTTCTGTGTTCTGTATTTGTTTGTGTGTGTGTGTGTGTGTGTGTGTGTGTGTGTGTATGTGTGTGTAACTTTCTGTGGTTGTGTATGTTTTTGTGTATGTAATTGCCTGAAGTACTTCTCAGACCTCATAAGTATGGCTCCACACAGTTCCCTCATGGTTCACATGTCCTTTGTCATTACATGATACTTCTCTGCATGTTTTGGAATATAAGCCAAATCCAAAGAGGTGTATGTGGTGAGATGACAGACACTATAAGGCTTCTTGATGAGGTCAGAGTGTGTAAGGTGATCTGGGAGGTGACTCCAGGGCTGGTGTGGACTACTGTGTGCTGCAGTCTGAAAGAGGAAACATACCTTGAGGAGGAGGTAAATGGCTGAGCAAGAGAGGTAGGTATTATCTGGGGAAAGGTCAGCTCTCAGGAGCTATCTCTCTAAGGTCTAGAAGATGGGAACAATACATGGAGGAGGATGGGGCCACTTTACAAAGATAAGATGTGGGGTTTGGTTGTAAATAGAGTGGACCAGGGCAGAGTTATGGGTGATGGATGCTGCAGTGTAGCCTGTGTGATCAGGTGTGGGAAGCGCATTATTAAATGTGTAAACAAAGGTGAAACCATAGATGAAATTTATCTTGATTTCAGAAAAGCCCTCTCTCCTCTACTCACAGCATTCTGATTTACAGGCAGTCTACAGAGCCAGGAAAGTACAAGCTATTGAAATGAATTCAAATTGTTTTATCCAGAGAATGTGAAGAAGGAAATCATGTTGGTGTAAAGCTCACCACAGAGGCCCACTCTGCCACCTCCGCTTGACAGGGATGGATGGAGTCGTGTTGGGCAAGATATTCCCAGGGTGGGAAGGGACCGCTGCCAGGTGTACATCAGGGACAGACACGGACTGAAATCTATGAAAACATGGGAAAGAACTTAGCCTCTGGCTACATCACCAACATCACTTGGTGACTCTGAATCAGCAGTCTAAAATCCCCTAGATCTGTGTCCAAACACTGACAGGTTAAGAAGGATAATATTGGCCACTCTGAGGTAATGGGAGTAATCAGAATGAGTGTTATGAATACACAGAAATAACAAGTTTTCCCAACATTCTTTACTATATTCAGATTTTAAACTCCAAACTTCAAGTTTATATTTTTTCATTTTCTTCCTCTAAAAAGTGTTCTCTGGTGGGAAGTTTCAGAGATATGTGCCAAGAGTAAACCTTGTCTGCAATGTCTTCTGTTGCTTCCTGGAGCAAGCAGGTTTTGGGGTGATTCCTAGAGCTCAACTCCAAAGGCTGTGCACCCTGAGGGCATATCCTGATAAGGTCATGACCCTTTGCCCCTGTGTCAGCTTCTATCTATATGAGTGGAACAGACAGACCAATGAGATGATGGTTTCTGTGATGATAGGAAATAACAGCCACTGGAGATTTGGTGCCAAGAGGCCAGTGGGTTTGGGGTGAGGGAAGGCTTAAAATTCTTTGCTTTGGGAGAGAGTCAGATCTGAGGGATTAGGTAAGGGTACAGACAGCATAAGATATCTTGTGCTGGGAAAGCCACTTCTAATTACAATAAGGGCAGTAAGGGTGTTGCTTCCTGTCTGGGAAGGGCAGGAGGCAAGGTCAGTGCCTTTTTACATATGTGGGGATAATGAGTGTTAGTGCCTCTACTTCTCCCTTTTCTGTATTTAAATGAATGATGTGGGGGTTTTCTCTAACCAGCATTTGGTCCACACAGCTCTTTCTGCCAAGCATGGAGACCAACAGGATCCTGGCTGACCTTCTCTATTGAACTAGTTCTGCTGCTATCTGATCAAGATGGGTCAAAGTGTCTGCTGGGCCTTTAAAACTATAGTTTTCAACTTGAGGGTCTTGTGAGGCCAAACCAGTGATCCAAGGGTCTGATGTTACTGCTTAAAACCAGAAGTGAAACTAGATTGGGGCTAGGGCAGAATAAAAAGCAAAGGAGCTCCTCCTAAGACTCTGAGGTAAAAATAAATGACAATGGCTCATCTAAATTATAATGCGCTATAGAGGTGTACTCACATGGGTGTATTTGACAGCACCTATGTATTCCTGAATATAGGCATCATTAAAGGTGTGCCTGGCAGCGGCGACAGTAATTTTAATTGAGAGGGCCCACACCCTTATAGCAAGATGTAAGTGAATTCTCTCTCTATCCATATAACAATATAGATATGTAAATATAGATATAGGAATATATCCACATACAGATATAAATAGATGTCTATAGGTATCTTTTCTCCCCTCTCTTCATAGTAATCGCATCAGTTGAAAAGTAAAAACTCATTTTAAGTTAGTTATTTAACTTCATGTACTCCAAGTATTTATCGTCAGAGTATTTTTTCAATGTGTGAATTTACTGAGCCATAAAAAAAGAACCTGTTTCTTTTTTCTTGTTAGTCTTTTCTTTACCCCTTAATGTCCTGTAAATTCAGGAAACTTCATAGGTCATACTGAAAATGACCCTGCCCCTCGCCTTGGTCTGTAACTGAAACTTCAATATCCTTCTCAAGGCCAGGGTCTTCCATTTGCACATACTTGTAGATGCCCATTGTATTTTGAGGTTCTGGAGGATCAATCCAGATCCACCAGTTTATCTCATACAGGTCTGTATGAAAGATTTGACCTTTTGAGACATCTTTTGTGATCTCACTGAGAGACAAAGGCTAATGGGTATGGGTATGCGTGTCATCCACTATCTGTGTTTGGCACCCCAGGGGATAACAAGTGCCAAAAGCTGAGCCCAGGCAGGACTTGAACCACAGCAGTGATGCTGTGGAATAGGTAGTTACTTTTGCATTGAAGAAGACCTTTGCCTTCAGTGATGCCACTTCATTTGCAACTGTAACTATTTCCCTGAAAACCATGGACCTAGGCTTTTATCTTATGAAGTAATAAAACTAATTAGCCACAAAAAATCCTGTGTATGCTTAGTTTGTTCAGGACTACATATTGTATATCAGTTTGCCTCTTGGTAGGAGCCTCTTGTCTGCGGCACGGCATTGCTGCAATCCTCAGGGCCCCAGGGAAAGGGACTCAGCACTCAAGGTAAAAGCCTGCTTCGAGTCACTGAGTGATCACAAACAGAGCTGTGACCTGGCATAAAGGCTTGTTAAGTTTGCACCTTGTAGGCAACAGAAGAGTCCTAGATGCTGCATTTGAGAATGAAGAATAGCTCTGGATGGATAAGACACCAGGGTACAACTGAAGGCCTAGAGAAAAGATTCAAGGCCATATTTAAATCCAAGAAATAAAGAGACTATGTCTACCAGCTAGGAAGACTTGCCATGGAACTCATCTTCTTTGACCAGGCTTGTCTTTTGGCTTCATGTGAAGCCATTGGGAAGAAATCACCCCACACAAGTATAAATTCCTGAGTGCTTTTGCCTAGGGTGGTTCATAGGGGTAAGAGAAGTGTAACAAGAATTAATGTGACTAATAAAATGGAACCTGTCATGTAAATTAAAAGCAGAAAATATACTTTAATTAGACGTGGCCACTGCTTTCACTCCATTTCCAAATATTAAAATTTTCCTTTCATTTCTTGCATGAGTAATCTTGGCCTTGATTAACTGGGAACACTAATCCTTGCTATTCCGACATGTTATCCATGGAGGGGACTATGCTTCAGTGACAGATGTTAACAGAATGTGCTGCATTCTCTCTCCTTAGTATAGCAAATAAAGAGGGGAAATCATTTATTCCTGGCCTTGGCAAGCAGCCTTAGGGGATCCCTGTGGTCCAGCTCTGGCTCAAACTGAATGACAGTGGTAGTGTTGCTTTACTTTATCAGCAGAAAGAACTGCTGCCCTTTCATGCCACTAGCTAAGTCAGAAACATCAAACTTACACAGCCTCTATTCCAGCTGAAACAACAGACTCCCTTATCATTGTAGTAAGAGGGTTGGGAATTATTTTTCCTCTGGAAAATTAATATCCTGAGTGTGCCAAGTGGATAATTCAGGATATGCTATTTTGATGCTAAAATGGTTGAATTTTTGCCCTGAGGAGAGGGAACATGGAGTTAGAGAACTTTATTGGTTTCTTGGAATGTCTAACAAACAAGTCTCTCTCAGCAGGTACGAAATGTTTTGCACTTTTGAGATGCTATGGGTCAGGCACCCATCCCACTTTTACTTCCAAAAATGCTTTCCTTGGAGGTCATTTCATAAAAACCAATTTCATGTGGCCCTTCTTAAGCTTTTAAGAGAATATTTTCAAAGTTAAGATTTGTTTTTTGATATTAAAGTGAATCCCATGATCATATTTATCTTATGTAAATAACCATGTAGTCAAAGCTGGGGTGAGATGTATACAGGTTGTATAGTTACCAGACCACTTATGTGTGACGACCTTCTGGGCTACATCCCAAAGTGACAGTTACTTGATTACTCCATTCAGTAGATGGGTTCAAATGTTAGCTTTTAGCCTCGCTCATGTTATTTGGAATATAGAAACATCTCTATAGGATTGCAAATAATTTATTTAACTCATTGATTCTTAAAGAAAACTATAGATTCTAGTTTTTTTTCTTTATTTTGGGAGTAAATGTTTTAAAGGTCTTTTCACTTCTGGCATTCCACAGAACGCAGATTAAATCAGATAGGGACAGGATGTAACTGCTCTGGCGTTTCCAGGTGAAGTGAATCCCATTGGACAAGAACAGCTGAGGGGCGCCTAGGTGGCTCGGTTGGCTGTGCAGCTGACTTCAGCTCAGGTCATGATCTCATGGTTTGTGGGTTCAAGCCCCATGTCGGGCTCTGTGCTGACAGCTCAGAGCCTGGAGCCTGCTTCTGGTCCTGTGTCTTTCTCCCTCTCTGACCGTCCCCTGCTCATGTTTTGTGTCTCTCTCTCTCAAAAAATAAATAAACGTTAAAATATTTAAAAAAAGAATAAGGACAGCTGGAAGCAGTGGTGTAGTTGCCCGGGCCTGATAAGAAAGTGGCCCTGGAGTCAGCATCTCCTAAGCAGGATTTCTGGAAAATTGATGGTCAGTCTCTGGGGCTTAGAAAAAAACTTGGTTAATCCTGACACCCTCATCTTCCCATGTCCCGAGATTGGATCTGCTGTCAGTGTGCAGCATCTGCTCTCTCAGACACGGCTCTTCGGTGTTTGTGCTGAATACTTGTTATGTGGGGCCTCCTGGCCTTGTTTTGCAACTATCTTCAGCTTTCCTGTTGAGGGGTCACTTGTCAGTCCTTGAGTGCAGTCTTGATGGGGCTATCAGTCAAGGTGCCCTTCCTCGCCCTGATAGACCAGTGGGCACTGGTCAATAAGCTCAGCCAATCAGATTCTCTCCGCACAGCCTGTAGACTGTCTTAGTGCTTGTTCTTTTCTGATCATGGATTTTCAGCCTTCAGTTCTGTGAGCTTCCTTATGTCTTTCCAATATACCTTTTTATTCTGTTTAAATTGACCACCGTGTCTACTCTTTATGACCTTGTAATCCTGACTGAATCACTTTTTTCATTTTGATTATTACTGGGACTTTTCTGTGCTGTAACCATAAAGTAATTTGGCTGATTTTAAAATAAACTCCCTAGCACTTAAATATCAAAGGATGTCTTCTTTAAAGGTTTATAACTTATGGAATATTTATAATATATAATTGGCTCTTATAGGAAACACTATAGGTGGTCTATAAATACCCTTATAAACTCCTCATCTTCATTTTCAGTTTTGTCTAGGTCCTTATGTTTCTCACATAGTAATTGCATTAAAAAAGGAACACTTGTTTCAATCCATGGGATGAGTTTCACTAGTTTAAGGTAATCATGCTGATTCCATTCTCTTTGCTAGTATCAGGCTTAGGAAGGGAATGGGATATACATATGGGCAGTGAGACATGAAAGAGTTATGGTGGCTTGCAGACTTCTAGAAAAGATTCTGTGGCTTTAAAAAAGAAACATATGGTAGAAGTAGGTCATTTTCAGATTCTATGCATTGGAATGTGATAATATAATGCCTGAAGCAGAGACTTGGGACAATGAAGGGAACAAGCTGAAGTCCAAGTCAATAAAATGATAACAGAATATTAAGGTGGAAAGAACTTGAATTTTTGATAGTTCTGTTGTGCATCTGAATTACCCAGTTTACGAACTTCTCTACATCATTCTGCATGTTACGTAAGATAATATGGGATTGTTAAAGCCATTTTGGGTTTTCTGTTGTTTGTAGTCCAAAGCATTCTAACTAGCATACAACTCTTGTTCAAAATAGATTTTGCATCAAATTTGTGAAGTACATCACTTGGAGGCTCTTATCCATGAAGATAAATATGCATCTTTTGAGAGAGGATTTAATATTAGGTGATAGTCAAAATGTTCTCAAAAGTTGTTCAGACTACATAATACTGTGTTTGGTTTAGCAGAATTAACTATGGAATAATATATTAGTTTTTTTAAGGCTGAAAACTAGTGTGGAACCCATGGGTTCTCTTGACATATCAAGAGAAGAGGTCCCAAAATGTCATGTACAAAGGCCACACCATCGGAACAAGTACACAGGTCAATGTGCATGTTTGAAAGACACTGTTGAAACACAAAGTTCACTGGCTATTTTACATATTTGCTAAAAACTAAACACATTAATAGACTTTGTATACACATTTTCTATTATATGTCCTATTCCTTAAATTCTGTCAAGATTAGGGGCGACCTGGGTGGAACAGTTGGTTGAATGTCTGACTTCAGCTCAGCTCATGATCTCATGATCATCGGTTTAAGCCCTGCATCAGGTTCTGTGCTGACAACTTGCTCAGAGCCTGGAGGCTGCTTTGGATTCTGTGTCTCCTCTCTCTACCCATCCCCCACTCATGCTCTGTCTTTCTCTGTCCCTTAAAAATAAATGTAAAATAAAAATTAAACAATTCTGTCAAAACTGACTTATGCTTGGGTCTTTGGGACAATAACTTACATTTAGGTTAGCTGCTTATATTCAAGTTATTTGAGGAAGTCATATGGCACAGATATATGGCATGGTCAGAAGTGTTGGGTTTTCATACACCAGGCTTAACATCTGGTGGTATACTAATTGAGATCATTAGATTTGGGGATTAAACAGTAGGTGATACAATAGGAATTGAAACTTAATCAGTTTAGGTGACTTTGATCAACCCCCAAAGCCTCATTTCTGTCATCTAAGAGAGAGAGACAGAGACAGAGAGAGAGACAGAGAGAGAAAGAGAGAATAACAGACAGTTGTTGTTAGGGGTATCTGAGTGACTCAGTTCATTAAGTGTCCAACTTCAGCTCAGGTCATGATCTTGTCATTTATAAGTTCGAGCCTCGCATCGAGCTCTGTGCTGACAGCTCAGAGCTTGGAACCTGCTTCGGATTCTGTGTCTTTCTCTCTCTCTGACCCTCCCCCACTCATGCTCTGTCTCTCTTTTTCAAAAATAAACATTAAAATTTTTTTTTAAATAATAGTTGGGAAAACTCAATGGAAAATTCATAAAAGAACTTAGAAAGGTGGCTTTTCCTCTGGAAACACTCAGAAAGCATCAGTTATTGTTGTAGTTAACCATCTCCTACAACTAGGGCTGTCTGGGAAGTATTTGTGCTTATAAAGAGAGCAAAGTGAACAGTTGTTAGTTTTACTTACTCTCATTGCCATTGACTTACATTACCATTAGTACTTCTTTCAAGGAGGCCAAAGTCCATTAACTACTTCAAACAATGGATACTTCTTATACTTTCAGAGAATTTAAATGCAGATTGCTATAATGTTCTCTTTGAGGTCATGAATACCTCAGAATCTGAGAACTACTGTATCAAGATCCCTTTGAATTCCTGTTCCCTGTTACTCCTTGAAACCTACTGAATCATTATTTCAGGGAGTGGGGCTCAGGAATGTATATCTATCAAATATGTCTGGTATTATTATGTTTGGTAAAGTTCATGGACCTCCAGATTAAGAACCCTTATATTTAGAAGATGCAAGCAAACAATAGTTAACATTAATTGCACATTTATGAAATTCCAGGACTTGCATTAGGCACTTTACATGTTACCTTAAAGAAATCCCATAACCACTTCTGTGGAATACTACAATAATCACACATAGGATTTGTATAATTAACTGTACAAACTAGGGTACTGAGAAAGGCCCATGAGAAAGAAAGATGCTTCCAAAACTAGGAGGCAATCCTACATTGGTCTCTGTTCTAATTAGGTCACAGAGGTCCCTTAGTCTTCTCATGAACATTAAAATGTCCCAGACCAATGACTTTTGGAGGTGAGAGGGAAATAGGAGGGACAGTTAATTTATGGATCTTAGGTCCTGACCACCAGTGAGTGACTTAACCTATTTCAGCCTAAGTTCTCCATATGTAAAATGAAGATAACAGTAGAACCTACTTCATTGGGTTGTTATTAGAATTAAATAAGTTAATACTTATAAAATGCTAGGAGCAGTGTTTGGTATACAGTATGGAAGTATGTCAAATGAATAAAATAAGTTCCACAAACTTTGGGCCTCAATAACTCCAGATCTGGTTGGAGGATATGATTTAGGAACATGGCTGGATTTTGTTTGAGACCTCAAATGGAGGCAATCCTGGCTTGATCAGTATAATCCTAGTTGGACATCCAAGGCATGTCTTCTACCAGAGAGGCCTAGAACCCCCCTCCCTATGATAAGGCCAGGAGTACAGTGTACTTTCTTTCCTTTTTAAAATTCAATTTTATAATTTTAATATAGTTGTTATGTATTATACAATATTATATCATTTCAGGTGTAAAATACAGTGATTCAACAAGCTTATATGTTATGCTATGCTCACTAAAAGTGCAGTTACCATCTGCCAGTATACTTTCTTGGTGGAGCTGGGCATAATCCACATCTTTATAAAATATATAAGAGGAGGGACAGTGACATATAAGGCTGATATCCAAATAACCTCAAAACCAAGGGGAAGGCTTAGAAAGATGAATACAGTATTCTTATCAAAGCTGTCAGAAACTGCTTCAAGTTCTCTGCATTTCTGACTCTGTAGCTTTTGACAAGCTCCTTATGCAGTATGGAAGGTAAGTATCATCTATTGCTCACAGATAGTATAATGGGCCCTGGAGGGAGCGATGGGGTGAGGACTTTATTCTTGTGCTTAAAAATCACTGGAATCCTTCATAAGGCAAAGAGACTCCACTGTATACGATCGAATAAACAATGGTGTTAAGTGGGTGCTAAAGATAGGGGCTGACTCGGGTGAGAACTCCTGTCAGGCTTCCTGTAGAAGGGGTATTGCTATTTTATGTGCATTCTCTCACCCGGTTTTGGACGAGCCAGAGAGGAGAGAGCTTGTCCTCTGTTGGATTTTGTTTTGGGATTGCTTTAACTGTTTCAAAATTACTAGACCTTTCAGTTGTATCTTACTTCTGTTTTCTGATTACTTAAAGTTCAAATTCCATGATATTCACAGCTTATTTACAATTATAAAAAGATTTTTAATTATTCTCTGTTTCTTATTTATAAATCCACTAAGAATTAGAACTTTAAGTTTGTTCATGTAGTCGTACGTTCATACAGGTATTTATTTTTTTTCATTCAGATAGACACACATTTAACCCATTATTATTTGTTCTTTTAATGCAAAATATTGCCCAGTCCTCTGCTCTGTCTTATCCTGGGTGCCACAGAGAGACAGTGTGGAAAAGATCCTTGCCCTCAAGGAGATAAGATGAGAGAACCAATAGTATGACTAATGAACACACAGAATTGTACATGATGAATGCTACTGAGGGCAGATGATGGCCTTTTTAGCTGGCTCCTTATGCTTCAAGTCTCACTTATAGAGTTTCTTCTTCCAGAGAGAGCTTTCCTGGGCAGCCCATCTAAATTCACCACCCACTTCCCAATCCTGTTTCCTTACCCAGTTATCATTATCCTGTTTCATGCTTAGAGCTATTTACTATGTAAAATATTTTTTGTTTATTTGTTTATTGTTCATCTTCCCCAGATAGCATTTAAACTCCATGAGAGCAGGGTCACTATCCATGAATCTGTGACTTCATGGCATATATAACAGTGCTTGACAGAGTTAAATATATATTGACTGTATGAATGAAAATAGGCTCATGTTCTTCATGAGATTTCCAAAAGTAAAAGGAACAATTTCAGCCACTGGTCCAGAAAGAGAACTGTTACTTCCAAGCAAAAAGCTCTTGTAACTACGTATCTATTATACACATCACCAAAGAGGGTCCCACACTGTGGCAGCTGTAGCAGACGAGGTACGCCTTATGTTAGGCCGCATTTACTCACAATTGCTGCACAGTCCTCTTGGTCCCATGTGCAGCTCTAAATGCAATTATGTCAATGACAACACATTACATTGATGTCTAGTTTCTAATATGAAGACCCTTTCCATTTATTTTGGCATAGTTTCTAATCTCTGTGGAACTGAAAATCTGTCATTCAAAAGAGTTTCTGGTCACATATTGGTCAGTATAAACATTGGACAATTACGCTGCCTGCAGGTGCTGACAGGCGGAGAAAGTCAGCTAGTGGGGGGAATTTTAGCAGCAGGGAGACCTGAGCTTGGCTGTACTCATTGCCACATTGTTGGTAGGAGCAGGCAGGTGAGGTAGGTACCAAAGAACAGAGGGATATTAGGGCAAAAAAACTTTCCTTTAACTGTTCATGAAATTTGGTTTGTCTCTTTTCTTCCTTCAAAACCAGGTCTATGCACTTAATTATACATACAGGGTAAGTAGGACATCATGAGCTTGTATTGTGGCCAGGCCAAGTTTCTGAGTGGAGTGTCTATGTAGACACATGTGCTGAGAAATGGGGCTTCAGCAATGCTAGTGAGATGGCAGGCCTGAAGGAAAGAGGAAAGGGCTGCAGATGATCCACCAAAGGATATTCTCTAAAGTCTCAAAGGAAAATTCAGCGCTGCTGTGTCTCCATTCCCATGGCGTGAGGGTGGGTGCCATGTCCGTCTCCCAATAGTATGTTCCTGTCCAAAAAAGTCACTTGCCATATGAACTCTGTCCACAGCCACGAGTCATTTCTTCTAAAGAATTCCTGCATTCATCTACTTCACATGGTGGTGGTGAGGGGGTATCTATGTATGATTTCAATTCTCTTCCATGTAAAATAATAGAAGCTACATTATATTATTGAGAAAGTTAAATAACAAAGTGTATGGAAAGTGCTTAGCACAAAAGCAATAAAGAGAAATGGTTCAATAAAATTTTTTCTGCAGTTAATAATACTTCATCTGAAAAGGAAAATCACTACAAATCAAAAAGAGTTTTAAACGAATGGAACCTGAGAAACTTCATCCCAGGCCGCAGAGAGCGCAGGTGAGAGGCAGCGCAAGATGCTGGGTGCAAACTGGCTCCCAGGGAGGAACAGAGCCCAGGGGAAGAGGAGAGACTGAAGGGAGGAGTCCTTAGCGTGAGGCTCGTGGTGAGACAAAAATTTCCATTCGCAGCTGCTGGGCACAGGGAGAGAAACCCAATCTCCTCAGCTGCCTCGTGATCCGGTGGGCCTGGCCGCCCGCAGACCTCTGGTGGAACCAGGGAAGGGCTGGATCCCCAGTCCCCCTGTGCAGCCCTGGCCAGAAAGCCACTTGGCAGCTAGAGGTTACTTTGGCAGTGGCAGAAAAATTAGAGGGATTTGAAGGGCTAGTGGACCTTAGAAAACCAAAACAATTTGACCCGCCTGTGTCACGGGGAGATTGGACTCAAGAGAGTGACTGGCAATTCATGGTCCGAAAGGGGCTTGAAGCACCGCCATTTTTCTCCCTGCATCTACTAAGGCGGGGCCTCAGAGACCAGGCCCAGATACCCAACAAACTTACATCAAACCACGCCCATCCGCCTGGAGAGCTGGATTCTTCTCTTCGTGGTATTTTTAATTTTTTTATCTTTTTTCAATTTTTTCTAACCTAATATTATTAATTTTTAAGCTTCCATAATTTTTCCCTTGTTTTCTCTTTTCTATTTCTATATTTCATCTTTCTCTCCTTATTCCTCCTGTAGTCTGGAAAAGACCAACATTTAATCTATGATTAGATCAACCCTTACCATCCAGATATTTATCGCTTACCACATTCTTATCTTTATCCTCCACAGGTTTTAGGCTCTCAGACTGTCCTTTATCTCTGGCTGTCTCTGTGCCCCCCGTTTTTTTTTGTTTTGTTCTGTTTTTGTTTGTTTGTTTGTTTTTCTTTTCTTCCTTCTTTCTCCTTTCCTGTCCTCTCTTTTCTTTCCTACTCCCTTTTTTCCTTTCCCATTTGGTTTGCCTGTTTACCGGATCTGTCAGTGCATTTGTATGCTTGTGTTCCCGGTGTGTTTGTCTGTTTTCCTTTTCAGGGCTACCTCAAAAAAAAAAAAAAAAAAGGCCTAAGCACACAGAGTGGGAAGTCTCAAATATCACTGAGTAAGGAAATATATTAAATATGAGCACAACAAGAGAACCTGAGAGACACCATTAAAAGAACATCTCCTGAAACAACAGACCCTGGACAAAGAGCCTCCTTTAATAGAGCCATACTAACAGTTGCACAGTGCAGAAAGAGCTTTTAAAACTGATAAGAGACAGAAAGCTTGCCAAAATGAAGAAATGAAAGAACTCTCCTCTAAAGAAATTCCAGGAAGAAATCACAGAGACAGAACTGCTCAAAACAGACATAAACAACTTACCTGAACAAGAATTTAGAATGATTATTATAAAATTAATCGCTATGCTTGAAAAACGTATAGAAGCAGTTAGAAAAGATATTGATACAAAGACTAGGAACCTTCAAAATAGCTGTGACAAGTTAGAAAAGGCTATAAATGAGGTGAATAATAAGATGGAGGCTGCCAATGCACAGATTGAAGAAGCAGAGAGAATAGGTGAATTAAAAGACACAGTTATCACAAAGGAAGAGGCTGAGAAGAAGAGAGAGAAGTTGATACAGGAGCATGAGAGGAGAATCAGAAACCTGAGTGATACAATCAAATAGAACAATATCCATATCATAGGAGTTCCTGAAGAGGAAGAAAGAGAAAAAGATCCCCAAGGGGTGATCGAACAAATTATACACGAAAATTTCCCCAATCTAGGAAAAGAGAAAGACATTGAAATTCAAGAGGCATACCGAACACCCCTAAGACGTACCTTAAACTGACCTTCAGCACGACATATCATAGTGAAACTGGCAAAATATAAAGATAAAGAAAATTCTGAAAGCAGCTAGGGATAAAAGGGCCTTAACATCCAAAGGGAAACCTATCAGACTGGTTACAGACCTATCTACTGAAACTTGGCAAGCCAGAAAGGAGTGGCAGGAAATCTTCAATGTGATGAACAGGAAAAATATGCAGCCAAGAATTCTTTATCCAGCGAGCCTGTCATTCAAAATAGAAGGAGAGATAAAGGTTTTCCCAAATAAACAAAAGTTGAGAGAATTCATCACCATCAAACCAGCCCTTCAAGAAATCCTAAGAGGGACTCTATGACGGAAATATAGCAAGGAATATAAGGTACCAGAGACATCAATACAAACATGCGCTCTACAGAGAACATAACAAATTTAAACCCACATTTTAAAATAATAACGCTGAATGTAAACGGACTGAATGTTCCAATCAAACCACACAGGGTAGCAGAATGGATGAAAAACCAAAATCCATCTATTTGCTGTCTACAAGAGACTCACCTTTGACCTGAAGACACCTTCAGATTGAAAGTAAGGGGATGGAGAAACATCTACCATGCGACTGGATGCCAAAAGAAAGCTGGAGTAGTCATACTTATATCGGACAAACTGGACTTTAAAGTAAAGGCAGTAAAAAAAGATGAAGAAGGACATTATTTAATAATTACAGGGTCTCTAGATCAGGAAGAGCTAACAATTATAAACATCTATGTGCTGAATTCGGAAGCTCCCAAATACATAAAACCACTAATAACAAACAGAAGCAACCTTATTGAAAAGAATGTGCTAATTTCAGGGGACTTTAATACCCCACTTACAATAATCAATAGGTCAACCAGACAAAATATCACTAAAGAAACAATGGACCTAATGGCACACTGGAACAGATGGAATTAACAGATATATTTAGAACTCTGCATCCTGAAGCTAGGGAATTCACTTTCTTCTCAAGTGCACATGGCACATTCTCCAAGACTGATCACATATTGGGTCATAAAACAGTCCTCCATAAATACAAAAGATGTGAGATCATACAATGCACACTTTCAGATCATAATGCTAAGAAACTTGAAATCATCAACAGGAAGAAGTCAGGAAAACCTCCAAAAATGTGGAGGTTAAAAACTACCCTACTGAAGAATGACTGGGTGAACCAGGCAATTAGGGAGGAAATTAAAAAATATATGGAAACAAATGAAAATGAAAATACAGCAATCCAAACTCTCTGGGATGCAGCAAAGGCAGTCTTAAGAGGAAATTCATTACAATCCAGGCCTATTTCAACAAACTAGAAAAAGCACAAACTCAAAACCTAACAGAGCACCCAAGGAAACTAGAAAGGGAGCAGCAAGAGCACTCCAAACCTAGCAAAAGAAGAGAAATAATAAAGATCAGGGCAGAATTAAACAAGATATAATCCACAAAAACAATTGAACAGATCAATAAATCCAAGAGTTGGCTTTATGTAAAAATAAACAAAATTGATAAACCTCTAGCTAAGCTCCTCAGAAAGACAAGAGAGAATACTCAAATAGACAAAATCATGAAGGAAAATGGAACTATTACAACAGATCCCTCAGAAATACAAGCAATCATCAGAGATTACTATAAAAAATTATAAGCAACTAACTGGACAATCTAGAAGAAATGGAAAAATTCCTAAATGCACATCCACTACCAAAATTTAAACGGGAAGAAATAGAAAATCTGAACAGACCCATAACCAGTGAATAAATCAAATCAGTTATCAAAAACTTCCCAACAAATAAAAGCCGAGGGATGGATGGGCTCCTAGGGGAATTTTACCAGACATTTAAAGCAGAGTTAACACTGATCCTTCTCAAGTTATTCCAAAAAATGGAAGGAAGACTTCCAGACTCATTCTATGAAGCAGATATCACTTTGATTCCTAAGCCAGACAGAGACCCAACAAAAAAGAGAACTACGGGTCAATATCCTTAATGAATACAGATGCAAAAATACTCAACAGAATACTAGCAAATTGAATTCAACAATATATAAAAAGAATTATCCATCATGATCAAGTGGGATTCATTCCTGGGTTACAGGGCTGGTTCGATATTCACAAATCCATCAAAGTGATATATCACATTAGCGAAGAAAAAGATAAAAACCATATGATCCTGTCAATAGATGCAGAAAAAGCATTTGACAAAATACAGCATCTTTTCTTAATAAAAACCCTCGAGAAAGTTGGGATAGAGGAACTTACTTAAACATCATAAAAGCCATTTATGAAAAGCCCACAGCTAATGTCATCCTCAATGGGGAAAATCTGAGAACCTTCCCCCTGAGATCAGGGACACCACAGGGATGTCCACTCTCACCACTGTTCTTTAACATAGTGCTAGAAGTCCTAGCATCAGCAATCAGACAACAAAAGGAAATAAAAGGCATTAGATTGGGAAAGAAGAAGTCAAACTTTCACTTTTTGCAGATGACATGATACTCTACATGGAAAAACTGATCAACTCCACCAGAAGCCTTCTAGAACTGATCCATGAATTCAGCAAAGTCACAGGGTACAAAATCAATGTACAGAAATCAGTTACATTTTCATACACCAATAATGAAGCAACAGGAACCGAAATAAGAAACTGATCCTATTCACAATTGCACGAAAACCCACCAAATACCTAGGAATAAACCTGTCCAAAGATGTGTAAGACATGTATGATGAAAACTATAGAAAACTTATGAAAGAAGTTGAAGAAGACACAAAGACATGGAAAAACATCCCATCATGAATCAGAAGAATAAATATTGTTAAAATGTTATTACCCAAAGCAATCTACATATTCAATGCAATCCCCATCAAAATTACCCCAGCATTCTTCTCAAAGCTAGAACAAATGATCCTAAAATTCGTATGGAACCACGAAAGACCCCAAATAGCCAAAGTAATATTGAAGAAGAAAACCAAAACTGGAGGCATCCCAATCCAAGACTTTAACATCTACTACAAAGCTGTTATCATCAAGACAGTATGATATTGGCACAAAAACAGACACATAGACCAATGGAATAGAATAGACAGTCCACAACTGAACCCACAAATGTATGGTCAATTAATCTTTGACAAAGTGGGAAGGAGTATTCAATGTAAAATAGACAGCCTCTTTAACAGGTGGTGCTGGGAGAACTGGACAGAAACATGCAGAAGAATGAAATTAGACCACTTTCTTACACCATACAGAAAAATAAACTCAAAATGGATGAAGGACCTTAATGTGAGACAGGAAACCATAAAAACCCTAGAGGAGAAAGCAGGAAACAGCCTCCTTGACCTCAACTGTAACAATTTCCTACTCAACATATCCCCAAAGGCAAGGGAATGAAGAGCAAAAATGAACTATTGGGACTTCACCAGGATAAAAGGCTTCTGCAATGCAAAGGAAACAATCAAGAAAAACAATTGACAACCGATGGAATGGGAAAAGATAGTTGCAAATGACATATCGGATAAAGGGCTAGTATCCTAAATATACAAGAAACTCACCAAACCCCACACCAGAAAAATGAGTAATACAGTGAAGAAATAGGCAGAAGATATGAATAGAAACTTCTCCAAAGAGGACATCCAGGTGGCCAACAGACACATAAAACGATGCTCAGCATCACTCATCATAAGGGAAATACAAATCAAAAACCACACTGAGATACCACCTCTCGCCAGTCAGAGTGTCTAAAATGAACAAATCAAGAGCCTATCGATGCTGGTGAGGATGTGGAGAAACAGGCTCCCTCCTACACTGTTGGTGGGAATGTAAACTGGTACAGCCTCTCTGAAAAACAGTGTGGAGGTTCCTCAAAAAATTAACACTAGATCTCCCCTATGACCCAGGAATAGCACTGCTACAGGTATACCTAAGGGGTATAGGAGTGCTGATTCATAGGGGCACATTACCCCAATTTTCATACCAGCACTTTCAACAATAGCCTAATCATGGAAAGAGCCTAAATGTCTATCAACTGATGAATGGATCAAGAAGACGTGGTTTATATATACAATGGAGTATTACATGGCAATGAGAAAAAATTAAAGCTGGCCACTTGTAGCAAAGTGGATGGACCTTGAGGGTGTCATGCTAAGCGAAATAAGTCATGAGGAGATGGATGGATACCATATGTTTTCACTCATAGGTCTAACAGGAGAAACCTAACAGAGGACCATGGGAAGGGGTGAAAATAGTTAGGGAGAGGGAGGGAGGCAAATCATGAAAGACTCTTGAATACTAAAAATAAATTGAGGGCTGAAGGGGGAGGGGGGCTGGGGGAGGGGGGTAATGGTCATGGAGGAGGGTACTTTGGCGAAGAGTACTGGGTGTTATATGGAAACCAACTTGACAATAAAGTATAAATAAAAAAAATTTATCATCACTGAACTTACAAGAAATATTAAAGTGATGACTTTAAGCTGAAAAGAAATTGCATTAATTAATAATGACAATATAAAATAAGAAATCTCACTGTGAAAGGTAAATATATGATAAAGATAGTGACTTATTTATTTATAAAGGTAGAGTAAAATTGAAAGCAAAAGTAATAAAACCAATTAACACAACAATAATTAGTTAAGGGAACAAAAAATGAAAAGGATGTAAAATGCGGTATCAAAATGTGTGTGTGTTGGAATTTGTTCAATGTAACTCGCTATAAAGTTAACACAGACTGTTATATATAGCATATTATATGTGAACCTCATGGTAACCATAAAGCAAAAATGTATAGTGGATACAGAACAAAAAATGAGATCGTAATCTAAATATAACACTCAAATAAGTCATCAAAGGGCAATGGAAGAGAGTAAGAAAAGAATAAAAGGAGAAAAACTATAAAAACAAACAGAAAACAGTTAACAACATAGCAATAAGTATACCTATCAATAATTACCTTAAATGTAAATGGATTAAATTCTCCGGTCTAAACACAGAGTAGTTGAATAGATTTTTTTTTAGAAAGGACTTATCTAAATATTGCCTACAAGGGACTCACTTCAAATGGAAAAAGATAATCTGTGTAAGTGAAAATGAAAAGAAAGCTGGTGTAGCCATATCCACACAGAATAGACTTTAAAACAAAGACAGTAATAAAAGACAAAGAAGGACGTTACATAATGATAAATGGGCCAACCCAACAAGCAGATACAACATTTGTAAATACATATGCACCCAACATAGAAACATCAAAATATATAAAGCAAAAAATTAACAGACCTAGAGAGAAATTGATAGTAATACAATAACAGTAGGGGACTTTAACACTCTACTTACATCAGTAGATAGTTCATCCAAACAGAAAATCAACAAAGACACACTGGCCTTAAACAACACATTACATCAGATGGACTTAATAAATATATACAGAATATTTCACCCCAAAGCAACAGAGAATACACTCTTCTCAAGTGCACATGGAATAGTCTCCAGAATATTATTATGTTAGGCCATGTTAGGCCACAAAACAAGTGCCAGTAAATTTAAGAAAATTGAAATAATATCAAGTATCTTTTCTGACTACAATGGTATGGAACTTGAAGTCAATAACAAGAAGAAAGCTGGAACAATAACAAACATGTGGAGATTAAACAACATGCTATTGAACAACCAATGGGTTATCAAAAATCAAAGAGGAAATAAGAAAATATAGAGACAAATGAAAATAGAAATATAATAT
Source organism: Helogale parvula (assembly GCA_004023845.1). Classification (NCBI taxonomy): domain Eukaryota; kingdom Metazoa; phylum Chordata; class Mammalia; order Carnivora; family Herpestidae; genus Helogale; species Helogale parvula. Next base: position 83,554 of record PJEM01004361.1, on the reverse strand, counting down.
ACCAAAATCTATAGGATAAAGTTAAAGTGGTTCTAAAAAGGAAGTCCATAGCAATACAGACCAACCTCAAGATACAAGAAAATTCTCAAAATGAGCAATCTAATTTTAAACCTAAAGGAACTAGAAAAGAAGAATGAACAAAGCCCAAAGTTGGTATAAAGAAGGAAATAACAAGGATTAGAATAGAAATAGATGGAATAGAGACTAAAAGGACCATGGAACTGATCAATGAAGCTAAGAGCTGATTTTTTAGAAGAGAAACAAAACTGACAAAACTTTAACTAGACTTACCAGAAAAAAAAGAGAGAAGGCTTAAATAAATAAGATCATAAATGAAAAAGAACTTGCAACTGATACTACAGAAATACAAAGGATCATTAGAGACTAGTATAAACCATTGTATGCAGGCCAATATCCCTGATCAACACAGATGCAAAACTCCCCAACAGATTATTAGCAAACTGAGTTCAACAATAAATGAAAATAATCATGCACCATGATCAAGTGGGATTTATTCCAAGGATGCAAGAATGTTTCAATATCCATAAATAAATCAATGGGATAGGCCATGTTAACAAAATGAAGGATAAAAACCATAAGATTATCTGAATAGATGCAGAAAAAGCATTTGACAAAATACCACATATATTTATAATAGAAACTCTCAACAAAGTGGATATAGAGGGAATATGTCTCAATATAATAATGACCATACATGACAAGCCCAAAGCTAACATCACATTGACCAGTGAAAAGTTAAAAGCTTTAAACTCAGCAACAATACAAGGATGCCCACTCTTGCCATTTTTATCTTACACAATATTGGAAATCTTCCTCAGAGCAATTAGGCAAGAAGAAGAAATAAAAGTCATCTAAATTAGAAAGAAATAAGTAAAATTGTTGCTATTTGTAAATGACATAATTTTACATATATAGAAAACTTTAAAGACTCCATAAAGAAACCTGTTAGAACTAATAAGCAAATTTGGTAAAATGGAATGGTATAAAATCAAAACACAAAAATCAGTTACATTTTTATTCACAAATGACAAAATATCAGACAGAGAAACCATTTGTTTGCAATTGCATCAAAAAGAATAAAATACCTACAAACAAATTTAAGCAAGTGAAGGACTTGTACACTGAAAGCTATGTCACTGATGAAAGAAATTGACGAAAACACAGAAAGGGAAATATGGTCTGTGCTCATGGATTGGAAGAATTAATATTGTTAAAATGTCCATACTACCCATGATGATATACAGATTCAATGCAATCCCTATGGAAATGCCAATGACATATTTGTTTTACAGAAATAGAACAAAACATAATTTGTATGGATCCTCAAAAGACTCTGAATAGCCAAAGAAATGTTGAGAATGAAGAACAAATCTAAAGGCATCACAGCCTTGGATTCAAACTATATTTCAAAGATACAGGAATCAAAACAGTATGGATTTCACCTAAAAACAGACACATAGATCAGTGGGAAAGAATAGAGAACCCAGAAATAAACCCACATTTATTTAACCAATTAATTTATGATAAAGGAGGCAAGATTATACAGGAGGTAAGGACAGTCTCTTCAATTAATGATATTGGGAAAACCAGACAGCCACATGCAAAAGAAGGAAACTAGACCACCATCTTATACCGTACACACAAAAAAATAGCTCAAAATAGATTAAAGACTTGGCCATAAGACCTGAAACCATATAATTCCTAGGAGAAAACATAGATGGTAAGCTGTCTTGGAGATGAATTTTTGGATTTGACTCCAAAAGCAAATGTAACAAAAGCAAAGATAAACAAGTAAGATTACATTAAACTAAGAAGCTTCTGCACAGTGAAGGAAAACATTAACAAAATTAAGACAACCTACTGATGGTGGATAATATTTGCAAATTATATATCTGATATGGGGCCTGTATATGATAAGGTGTGAGTACCTAAAATATACAAAAATAAATACTAACAAAACACTTGATTAAAAAATGAGCAGAGAATCTCAATGAACATTTTTTTCAATTAAGACATACAGATGGCCAACAGACGCATGAGTAGATGTTCAGCACGCTAATCATCAGGGACATGCAAATCAAAACTATAATGAAGTGACATCCCACACCTGTTAGAACAGCTTTTAACAAAAAAAAGAAGAAAAAATAATAAATAAGTGTTGACAATGTGGAGAAAAGGGGATCCTTGTGCACTGTTGGTAGGAATGTAAATGGAAAACAATATGTAGATTCCTCAAAAAATTAAAAACAGAACTACCGTATGGTCCAGCAATTCCACTTTTGGATATTTATCTAAAGCAAACAAAAACACTAATTTGAAAAGATATATGCACCTCTGTGTTCATTGCAGCACGGTTCAGAATAACCAAGACATAGAAACAATGTAAGTATCCATTGATAGATAGATAGAAAAGATGTGGTATACATATATAATGGAATACTACTCAGCCATAGAAATGAATGAAATCTTGTTGCTTGTAACAAAATGGATTTACCCTGAGGAATTTATGCTAAACAAAATAAGTCAGACAAAGAAAGACAAATAGCATATGATTTCACTTATATATAGAATCTAAAATGCAACACAAATGAACAAACCAAGCAAAACAAATCACAGAAAGAACAGAATGGTGGTTGCCAAAAGGAGAGGGGACATTGGGGAGTGGGTGAAATGGGTAGAGTATCAAGTGATGAATCACTAAATTCTATTCTTGAAATTATTATTACACTGTGTTAACTGACTTGGATTCAAAATGTTTAAAATATTAAATAAATAAATATAAACAAAACAAAACAAAACACTCAAATCCAGAACCTGTAGAATAATTGGAATATATTCTGTACTATCACTGAATTCTACTAGTATATAATTTATTTAAAACAAATAAAAATATCATGTATATTTTTTAAAAAGTGTATCAAAAGGTATAAACTTCAAGTTATAAAATAATATGTCATGAGGATGTTAAAAAAAAGATAGACACGTAGCTTATGTCAGTCTTTCTAAGGCAGAGTTCCATATTCCTAGATAGCTGGGGCTGATTTTTCTCCATCATGAAAGCAAAGCTTGGAGTATCTGGTTGGCTGTGGTGCTTCTAAAGCAGCTTGGAGTGAGGGATGTTTGTGAGAATCTGTGGCTCTTTTCAGACTTCTTGATTACCTAGAGCTTTTAAGCCTGCCTTCTTGACAAGAGGAATAATGCACAAGAAATGTAATTGAGAAGAAACGCCCTAATTCTGAATAAATTGTTTTCTCCCTTTCATATATTCAGACTGGACTAAAGGAGAGTACTTCTGGAAAATACATAAATCATTGAAACATGATTATGTGACCTTTAAGACTCCTAACACAAAGGATTCAACTCTTCTGGACAGAAAGAAATGGCAGCGGTTGATGAAAGCACAATGATATGACACTGCTGACTTTTTATTTCAATGCCTCAAATGGTTATAAAACATGGCTTGATAAAAGTCCCCCCTTGGTTTGTAGTGGGTTGGAAATAAAATGTAGCAGAGGTAGTGGAGAAAAACTCAACACAGCTGGTGCCTACTATATTGAAACCCAGAACTACTGTGATCAGCACCAGTGGCCCAAGAGATTTGACTGTCAGAGTTGAAAATAGAATAGATTTCTGCCTAGAATGGACCAGCTTCCCAGGATGTAATGAGACAATCTCTCTTAGGGATCTTTATAAGCTCTGAAATAGTCTCTCCATCTTGCAGTCATGGCAGAACCTTTCAAATCAGAAGTGTTTATGGTTGTCCAAATTTTTCTCTGAAACCATTGGCATGTCATCAGACTCTTTGCAACTGCTAAAACAAGAAGCAGCCTTTCTTCTCCCAGTAAGACAAGAGCCCCAGAACATTGGGTTCTTTTGTCAGAGGCATCTCAACTGTGGAGACCCAATGTGAATCATCCAAGAACAATGTTATGTTTGAATTTTTCCTGGATTTTTATTGGTTCCTTTCAACTGAGAACAAGACAGAAATGAGGTGAAGTGTATCTGAGCCTACTAGTCAGGTGGAGAAGGATTTGAAAATGCCTGGTAGAGCACGTTCATGGAGCTCTCTGTGCTTAGCATAGCATGGCTAATTAGTCCTCTGACATGCAAGGCCTTAGCTGATTTTTCTTTATGCTACATACCATGACTTTTTAAAATATGCTGTGTGAAGATTCCTGCTGCCAGTGACTTGGGCCCATTACCAATTGGCTTAATCAGAAAGGGCATTTATTTATTTACATAACTGAAAAGATCTAGGAACAGCTTATGATATCCCCCCATACCCAAATACATGGACTGAGAGCAGAAGAGCAAGTGCCTGCCCCTACTGAAAGTTACTAGGAGGAGAATGGCTGCACAGACAGAAAAAAATGTTTCAGGCTCCTCCTGGGGGATGTTGAGCACACCTCACTCTGTGGTAAAGAAATTTGTAGGTATCTCCCATACCTGCCTACCTGCCACAGCAGACAGAAGTGGGAGGGTTGGTGGGTAGGAGGTAAGCACTCTGGTGTACGTCCTTCTTTTGTGTGTGATGAATTACATCCCATAGTTGTCATAATAAAGAAAGTTGCCAGGATTGGATGAGGTTTTAAACAAGTGATGAAAAACATACTTGAATAGTTGGACAAGTTGGACACTTGCATATTAAGTCAGCTTTCTGTACAAAGTTGTTCATATTACACTTGTTTATAGATATATTTAAACCCAACTTTGGGAGGTGATTAATAGCTGGACCTGCAGCTGTGGTGGAAGCACCTCACGAACCACAGGCTCAGACCATCTTCCTACCCACACTTGGCAGCCAGTTTATCCTTTCCTGTTTCTTGGCATCCCATTTTAATCAGACTTCTTTCACTTACCCATGACTCTCTGTTTACCTCTCATCTGTCCTTCTGAATCAAGGAACCATTCAGACACAGAGGGTCATATTTTATATGTCCCAGAACCCACACATGCAGGCTTAGCAGCCAGAGTGGCACAGTGAGACAAAACACATCTGGCACAGAATACCTGCTGCATATGAATGGACAAGTATTTCTGCTTGTCACAATTTACTTATTCTGCCAAAGTTTCATAATCCTGGGTTCAACCGGGAAATCTTTGTTGGCAGTTAAAGGCAGTGCGATGCAAAGGAAAAGACAGTGGAATGAGAAATCTAGTGTGTGACCTCAGGCAAGTTGTCAAGTTTCTCTGGGATGACAATAAGAAAAATGCAGATGCTAAACTAGTTATCTTCAAAGTATCCCTGAGGGATAAGGTTTACAGGCTCTATGAGGGCAAGGGTAAAAATCATACTGTCTCTACACGTGAAGAAGTGTGGTCCCTCATGGGATTTCTGCATGCATGTGAAGGGTCAGTTTTTGGCTAGGTTATCCCTTCAATCATCTGGCCCATTACACAGCTTAACCATTTGTCACTTTGGAGCATTGTTGCAGTCTCAACATGTGATTGAATCAAGGCATCATTTTTTAAAAAGTTTATAATAGTTTATTGTCAAATTGGTTTCCATAAAACACCCAGGGCTTCTCCCCACAAGTGCCCCCCCTCCATGACCATTACCCCCTCCTCCTCCCCCTCCCCCTTCAGTCCTCGGTTTGTTTTCAGTATTCATTGTCTCTCATGATTTGTGTCCCTCACTCTCCCCAACTCTCTTTCCCCCATCCTCTCCCTATGGTCCTCTCTTAGGTTTCTCCTGTTAGACCTATGAGTGCAAACATATGGTATCTGTTCTCTGCCTGACTTATTTTGCTTAGCATGACACCCTCGAGGTCCATCCACTTTGCTACAAATGGCCAGATTTTATTCTTTCTTATTGCCATGTTATACTTCATTGTGTATACATACCAAATCTTCTCCAACCATTCATCAAGTGATGGACATGTAGGCTCATTCCATGATTTGGCTATTGTAGAAAGTGCCGCTATGAACATTGGGGTACATGTGCTCCTATGCATCAGCACTTCTGTATCCTTTGGGTAAATCCCCAGCAGTGCTATTGTTGGGTCATAGGGGAGTTCTATTGATAGTTTTTGAGGAATCTCCATACTTTTCCAGAGCAACTGCACCAGTTTATATTCCCACCAACAGTGTAGGATGGTGCCCGTTTCTCCACATCCTCGCCAGCATCTATAGTCTCTTGATTTGTTCACAAATATCGTTGAGTAGGGAAATAAGTTAATCATGGGCATAACAAGAGAAACCAAGAGACACCATTAAAGGAACATCTTCTGAAAAGACAGACCCTAGACAGTCAAAGAGCCTACTTCAATAGAGAAATACTAATAGATGCACAGTGCAGAATGAGCTTTTAAAACCGACAAGAGACAGAAAGCTAGCCAAAATGACTAAATGAAAGAACTCTCCTCTAAAGAAACCCCAGGAAGAAGCCACAGCTACAGAACTGCTCAAGACAGACATAAAAAACTTAACTGAACAAGAATGTAGAACAATTGTCATAAAATTAATCGCTGGGCTTGAAAAAACCACTAGAGAAACTATTGATACACACCCTTGGGACCTTCCAAATAGCTGTGATGAGTTTAAAAAGGCTATAAATGAGGCGAATATAAAATGGAGGCTACCACTTCACGGATTGAAGAAGCAGAGAGGAGAATAGCTGAATTAGAAGACACAGTTATAGCAAAAGAGGAAGCCGAGGAAAAGAGAGAGAAATTGATACAGGAGCACGAAAGGAGAATCAGAGAACTGAGTGATACAATCAAATGGAACAATGTCCATATCATAGGAGTTCCTGAAGAGGAAGATAAAGGCATCATTCTTTAAAACAGATTAGATATCTTTGTCTGGGAATTAAGTCAATGGAAAAAATTGTTTTGGTTCAATGATCTGTGATTCAAGAGCATGTGACTGATGACACTTTTAGCTTGACTCATACATGGCTTTACAAGCTCAGTTGGTTAGAGAAGATCAAGTAAAATGTAGACTTATTGATTTAACCAACTGGAATAAACTAAAGCAGACTTTCTTTTTAAAAAAATGTTGAGTCAGTTAAGAATGATACTGTAAGTTTCTTCTATTCCGACTTTCTCAAGTGTTTTTATTAAGAAAGCATGCTGTATTTTGTCAAATGCTTTTTCTGCAACTATCGACAGGATCATATGGTTTCCTCTTTTCTTTTGTTAATGTGATGTATCACATTGGTGAATTTGCAAATATTGAACTAGCCCTGTAAACCAGGAATGAATCCCACTTGATCATGATGGATAATATTTTTATATGCTGTTGAATTCAATTTGCCAGTATCTTAAACATTATAAAAGCAGTTTATGAAAAGCCCACAGCTAATATCATCCTCAATGAGGAAAAACTGAGAGCTTTCCCCCCTGAGATCAGGAACATGACAGGGGTGTCCACTCTCACCACTGTTGTTTAACATAGTGCAGGAAGTTCTGACATCAGCAATCAGACAACAAAAGGAAATAAAAGGCATCAGAATTGGCAAAGAAGTCAAACTTTCACTTTTCGCAGATGACATGATACTCTACATGGAAAACCCGGCAGACTCCACCAGAAGCCTTCTAGAACTGATCAATGAATTCAGTAAAGTTGCAGGGTACAAAATCAATGTACAGAAATTGGTTGCATTCCTATACATCAATAATGAAGCAGCGGAAAGAGAAATCAAGAAACTGATCTCGTTCACAATTGCATGAAAAACCATAAAATACCTAGGAGTAAACCTAACCAAAGATGTAAAAGACCAATATGATGAAAACTATAGAAAACTTATGAAAGAGATTGAAGAAGACACCAAGAAATGGAAAAACATTCCCTGTTCATGGATAGGAAGAATAAACATTGTGAAAATGTCATTACTACCCAAAGCAATCTACACATTCAATGCAATCCCCATCAAAATTGCACCCGCATTCTTCTCAAAGCTAGAACAAGCTATTCACAATTTCGTCTGGAACAACAAGACCCAAATGGCCAAAGTAATATTGAAGAAGAAAACCAAAACAGGAGGCATCACAATCCCAGACTTTAGTCTCTACTACAAAGCTGTCATCATCCAGACAGTACGGTATTGGCAAAAAACCAAACAATAGACCAATGGAATAGAATAGAGAACCCAGAAATGGAAGCAGAAATGTACGGTCAATGAATTTTTGACAAAGCAGGAAAGAATATCAAATGGATAAAAGATTGCCCCTTTAGCAGGTGGTCCTGGGAGAACTGGACAGCAACATGCAGAAGAATGAAACTAGACCACTTTCTTACACCATACACAAAAATAAACTCAAAATGGATAAAAGACCTCAATATGAGACAGAAAACCATAAAAACCCTCGAGGACAAAGTAGGAAACAGCCTTCTTGACCTCAACTGCAGCAATTTCCTCCTCAACACATCCACAAAGGCAAGGGAAATGAAAGCAAAAATGAACTATTGGCACCTCATCAAGATAAAAAGCTTCTGCACTGCAAAGGAAACAATCAAGAAAACTAATAGGCAACCGAGGGAATGGGAAAAGATAGTTGCAAATGACATATCAGATAAAGGGCTAGTATCCAAAATCTACCAGGAACTCACCAAACTCCACACCCACAAAACAAATAACCCAGTGAAGAAATGGGCAGAAGACATAAACAGACACTTCTCCAAAGAGGACATCCACATGGCCAACAGGCACATGAAACAATGCTCAACATCACTCATCATCAGGGAAATACAAATCAAAACCACATTGAGATACCACCTCACACCAGTCAGAGTGGCTAAAAGGAACAAATCAAGAGACTATAGATGCTGGCGAGGGTGTGGAGAGACGGGCACCCTCCTATGCTGTTGGTGGCAATGTAAACTGGTGCAGCCACTCTGGAAAACAGTGTGGAGGTTCCTCAAAAAACTGTCAGTGGAACTCCCCTATGACCCAGCAATAGCACTGCTAGGGATTTACCCAAGGCATACAGAAGTGCTGATGCATAGGGGCACGTGTACCCCAATGTTCATAGCAGCAATGTCAACAATAGCCAAATCATGGAAAGAGCCTAAACATCCATCACCTGATGAATGGATCAAGAAGATGTGGTATATATATACAATGGAGTATTATATGGCAATGAGAAAGAATGAAATATGGGCATTTGTAGCAGAGTGGATGGACCTTGAGGGTATCATGCTAAGAGAAATAAGTCAGGTGGAGAAGGTCAGATACCTTATGTTTGCACTCATAGGTCTAACAGGAGAATAGGAGATACCTAATGGAGCACCATGGGAAGGGGAAGGGGGAAGAGAGTTGGGGAGAGAGAGGAATGCAAAACCTGAAAGACTATTGAATACTGAAAAGGAACCAAGGGGTGAAGGGGGAAGGGAGTAGGGGGAAAAGAGGTAGTGGTATGGAGGAGAGCACTTGTGGAGAAGAGCACTGGGTGCTATATGGAAACCAATTTGACAATAAACTATTAAAGAAAAAGAATGATAGTGTAGCCTAGTTCCTGATCCAGAGGCACAGAAGGGAAATGGTGGCTGTGCATACTGCCCCGTAGGCTGGGTGTACATAATCTCCTTACTAGCTTCTAGCTGGCATACTTGTCTTTTTAAGAATGGCAGTATTTTGTGGTCTGGTGAAACGTTGATGGAAAAGGAGGAGCTGATACCTGGAGGTGCCCAGCTCTCTGGAATGTAGCACATCACAGTTGACTGAAGAGCTTCATTGACCTTTGTCCTAATAGTGTGCCTGGGAAGAGAAACTGAGGACATTAAAAAATATTTTAAATTTTTTAAAATTTAAAAATTTAAAAATTTTAAATTTTTATTCTTGAGACATAGAGAGAGGCAGAGTTCAAGTGGGGGAGGAAGAGAAAGAGAGGGAAACACAGAATCTGAAGCAGGTTCCAGGCTCTGAGTTGTCAGCCTAAAGCCCAACACAGGGGTGGAATCCGTGAACCACAAGATCATGACCTGAGCCAAAGTCAGAGGCTTAAGGACTAAGCCCCCCAGGCACTCAAGACATTAAATTTTGAAACAGACTCTGCATAACACTGTGCAAATCTCCCACCTTTCCTGTGGGAGGTCCCTTGTGCTCCTCCAACACAAACAAAGCACAACATTGAAAGACCAATGTTGGTGGGCAGCCTCCAACTGGTTTAGCTGAAGCAGGTATTTAGGATAGTGCAGCTATCATCCTTTATGTCTCTCTCTCACCCATAACATCTAATCTATCAGCCAGTGCCATGGGCTTAACTCCTATTCTGGTTCTCTTCACTTCCCTTTCTCTTAAAATGACAGCTTTACTGAGATATCATTCACATACCACACAATTCACTCATTTAGATTGCATAATTCAATGCAATCTTTTTGATATTATTAACTTTTAAAATTTTTGGTAAAATACATATAGCAAAATGTTTGCTGTTTTAAGTGTATAATTCAGTAAAATTAATTGCATTTTCAATGTTGTACCATCATTACCACTATCTTTTTTCAAAACTTTTTTCATCACCCCAAACAGAAAGTCTGTACTCATTAAGAAATAACTCTTTATTCCCCTTTTCCCCAGGCTCTGGTATCCTCTAATCTACTTTCTATCTCTCTGAATTTGCCTATTCTAAGTAATTCATCTAAGTGGAATCATACAATATTTTCTCTTCTGCATCTAACTTATTTCACTTAGCATAATGCTTTCAAGGTTCATCCATGTTGTAGCATGTGTCAGAACTTCATTCCTCTCTTCTCTTTTAATCACTGCCTCTACCATTTAGTTCCAAGTCATCTTGATCTCTCCTCTGGATTAGAGAAATATCTTCTGTGGCAGATGTGGTCAGTGCCCCACCCACACACTCTGGCTTCTTTTTGCGGAGCCCACTCTACTTTCATACACATAAGGCCTAACGTGCTCGGGAATTAACTCTGGTATAATAATGCTCCATTTCCCTCAAATTTTGGGTGGCATAATCTGAGCCACATGTTCTATACACCCTCCCCAAATTCCTAGTTAGATGAAGTTCCAGTTGCCCACAGTGGTGGCCTGCTTGAGAACGATTGCTTCCCATTCTTTATCTCACTTCCCATTTCTCCTATGAGTTTTAGGGCATCACATCTCAAATAAACCACTCACACTAGCTCAGAGTCTACTTCTAGGGAATCCAAGCAAAGATAGATAGCTTCCTATCCAATTATCTGCTTTCACTCTCATCTTCCTAAAACCCATACTTCAGAAAGCAGCTGAAGTACTCTTTTAAAATACAATTAAGAGCACATCTGTGTCCTGTTTAAAACTGTCCCAAGCACTGAGAACAATATCCAGATGCCTCACCAAGGTGGACTAGACATACATGCTGGCCCTCCATACTTGCCACATTCCTGGGACATCAGCTCATCTTCTGTTCCATGAGTAGGAGTTCCCTCTTGTCTCAGGGTCTTTGTAACTCATGCTCTAGCTCTTTATTTTGTCTTGGCTGGGGCCAGAAGCAATGGTTACTAAAAATACTTGGCAGCCAGTACAGCATGGGCACTGACCAATGAGGGAGAACAGTGGTTGTGGATGACATGAATATCTGCTGCAAATCAGCCTGGGTGGAACCTTATTTTATTCAGGCCTCAGACTAAGTGTCCCCTCCTAAGAGAGGCCTTCTCTGATCATCCAGTCTAAATTATCCTTCTCTCTCATAAACCTCTCTTTTTCATCATATCATCCTGCTTTTATATCTCCATAGCACTTGTTACTATCTGAAATTATATTGATTTTTTAAGTTTATTTTTTCCATATTTGATGTCTGAGTGTGAGCTCCATGAGGACTGAGGCCTTGCTGTTTTGTTCTCTGTCTGCTCCACAGTGCCAGACCCATGCTTGTCACATGGTTGATGTTCAATAAGTATTCCCCTAATGAGTAACTGAATGGATGGCTGTCATGGTCCCTAAAATCAAGACTTTTGTGGCCTCAGTAAGCGGTGGGCCCCTTATAGGATTGAGATACTTTTACATACTGACAGAGAACATATTGTGGCCACTTGGAGAAGACCCAGCGACCTGAAAGCTGCCCAAAGATTGTGGTGAGGGCAAGTGTGTTGGCCATAGTGTAGGTGGCTCTTAGAGGTGGATGAGCATTAGTATTTTTATGACCAGGACCCTAGGGATCTCTGAAAGTAGTTCCAGGAGCTATAGGGAGAGAAGCCATATTGCAAAAGAATAGGGAGGAAGGAGTGTGAAGGGAACAGGTATGGCCTCGAGAGGAAGGCATGATTTGGCAGAAGTGGTAGAGGCGTCTGAGGGAGGAGACTTCTTTGTGTGCTGTGGAAAAGGGTAATGGAGGGGGAGCAGAGACTGAAGGTGCAAGAGAGCAGAGACTGGGATGAGGGAGGCGGGTGGGTGGAAGGATGGGACCAGGGCCTCAGGGTGAATTTGCCCTGGGCCAGAAAAAGGGATACTTTTTCCTAAGAGGTGGAAAGAAAGAAGTTGAGTAGAGAAAGAGAAAATTCATGCAGGAAAGAGAGGAGGGAAGGTGATCTCAGGGTCTATGGAGTTAAACTGGACAGAGATGAGGGTTCCTGGGGTCCTTTAGAAAGAAGCTATTTATTAGTAGGTCCACTGGGAAAGGGGGAGTGCATGAGATTTTCAGCTCTCTCCTGGGAGTGGGGAGGCTGGGCCTTTCTCCTCTTTCAACTGGAACACCAATTTCAGTTATTATCACTACTAAAAATTAAACTGCTCATAGGGCCTCTTTGTGGAGTGTCTACAAGGGAGCAGAGGCAGGGAGAGTTGCATTTCAAACGTCTGCAGGCAGGCTGACAGAACCCCTCTGCTGCAGGGCAGGGTGAAGGCGGAGAGCAGCTCCACTTTCTCCAGTATCTCAGGAAGGCCTACGGGGCCCAGATATCAAGGTTCCGTTTGTAATGTGAATATCATGCCCAGAGTGTTTTGGGCAGACTCCTGGTGGGCAAATGGACACACAGGCTGCCTGCCACAGAATCTCATGCATCCGTGCCTCTTATCACCAGTGTTACTGGAGGAAAGCCACTGATTTTCCTTTCTTCCAGCCTCTAGAATCATGGGTCTTTGTTGATCATCTGATCACCTGTGGGGTTTGGTCAATGTCATTGTTCAGAGACAATTTCTATAGCTTTTTTTCCCAACCTGAACTAGTTGCAATGGCCAATGTGGGCCCTCTGGGCCATTTTCTCCAGCTCCTGGGCAGATGAGGGTGGTTCAAGGCGCTAGTCTTCAGACCTTAAGTACAGGTAGGGTTCTTCTCCACGTAAGGGGGAAAAACAGGTTCCAGGCTCACAGGCCCCAAGGTGCAAGGTACCTCAGGGGATCAGTGGTTTGTTTGGTACCATGAGATGGGATGCACCATTAGCTACAATATGGCTACTGAGCTCTTGAAAAATGACAAGTCTGAATAAGATGTACTGTAAATCTAAAACACACACCTGATTTCAAATACTTAGTACAAAAAGTGTCAAATATCTCATTAATACTTCTTTTATATTGATTGTATATTGAAATTATGATATTTTAGATTATTTGAGTTAAGATATACATTACAATTAATTTCATCTGATTGTACTATTTTAATATGGCCATTAGAAGATTACAAATTACATATGTGGCTCACACTGTATTTCTATCAGATAGTGCTGCTTTAGGGAGAATGACATCCATGAAACTGTTGATTGGGCCCCTTGGATGCAGTAGAAAAAGCAAGACCTGCTCTCAGCCTCTGTTGACTGCAAGTTCTGAATTCTCTTGGATGGCAACAAATAGATTGGGGTGTGTTGTGATTGCTAGCACCTCTGTGGCAGTTGGAAAGGTGATTGAGGCCTAGGCAGGGGTCCTGAAGGTGCTAGGGACAAATGGCTGCCCAGGCCCTGGGGTCTTCCCAGCAGACAGTGTATCTGTATGTCCCCTTCCAACACCAGGAAGCTGGTAGCTTAGAGTGGTACTTGGTATTCTGCATGGATGTTGTGACTGACACAGCAATTATAGGTTTTTGCATTGTTTATGCTTCTCCAAAAGCATAGCTGAGTGCTTTGAACCAGTGGCTGGAAGGCTGTCTGCTAGGTTTCATTACAATGTATAATTGTATTTACCCTTTCAGGCCTCCTGGACTATTGGTTCCTTTGTATCTTTAACACTATTCACTTTCATCATAATTAAATCACTGATTGAAAGAAAAACCAAATCATTTTTCTAAACAGTGATCCAACATGGCTTGGGTTCATTAACATAACAGCACCCAACTTTCTGTGTCCACATTTTTTCTGCTCTGACCTAGGGTTTTGCCCTAGTCCCTTGATGCCTGATTGGAATCCACCATCCCTGGCTGGCCTGGCCTTCCCCTCAGAGACAGGGCCTCCTGCCCTACCTCTACCCATCTTTCTGCAGACTCCAGGAGCGGCAAACTTTGCTAGTGCCCTGAGTGGAAACACTTTCTGCTGCACTCTGGAATGTTTGGTGAATAAGAGTTTGCTCTTGTCTATTCACATGTTCATAGCCCACAAATATCCCTTCCCCTCTGATTGCCTTTGCTCAGAGCTGGGTTAAATGTGTATGTGTGTGTGTATGTGTGTGAGTGTGTGTGTGTGTGTGTGTGTGTGTGCCCCCAGATGACACAAATACACATGCATGCTGAAATTAAACAGCTCATTCCTGGATCTTCTGACTGCAAAATCAATGGGAATGGAGCTTTTCTCTCACTCTTTCTGCCTCAGAGTCACTGCTTTGCTGGTGCCTCAGCACTAGTACAGTTGGCTCATCAGATGACCCATTAAAGACTTGCTCCTCTAAGACCAGGCTTTCTCTGTGGGGCCAGACAGACATAGCTCACATAGGAAGCTTCTCTCAGGGGGAAAAGCCCCTGGGGGGCCTTGACCCCTCTTTTCAGCCTGAAATGTCTTTTTGTCTTACCATTATTAAGGCTAGCACTTTACTGCAGATTTCTCTGAGAGAATGAACCAATGTCTTAAATGTATACCATGGAGCAAATGACCAATCAGATCCTCCCCTGAGAAGGCCTTTGACAGTAGGTGAAGTTTAGTAATAATAATATTAATGATACTAATAATAGCAAACACTTCTAGAGCTCTATGTTCCAAATGTTAAGTGTGTAAATATTTCAATGCACATGAAATATCAACTCTGAGGTAATTAAAGTCTGGACAGATAAGTGACAAGCCCAAGATTCTAATTTGCATGGGCCCTAACCTCTACATTGTGAAGGACATGAAAGCATGCGATAGTTAGAACTGGGGCTTTGTGCTGGTGTCAGTGTTGTGGAGTTTAAAAACAAATTCTGCAGACCCCTCAGTATCGATGGAGGGAAGAAAGGGGAGGTGAGGGCATAAGAAGGGATGATGTGGCTCTTATTTTCTGGCAGTATTTAGGCCAGAAGATTACTTTTTTCCTTTCAATTAGCAAATGTTCGGCACTTAGGAAACTGTCCTAGAAAGCCACGTGTTAAAATCAAACATTTTAATCCAGCTCTTTAAGCAGATTACATGGTTGTGATAATTAGACTGCTGGGAGCAGAAGTACAGTGTTTAATTAATGTGATTTTTTTGAAAGAGAAATTCAATTGTTAAGAAAAATAGAATAAGAAACTGAAACTTGAAATTACCATAAATTAGTATTACTCCCCTCCCCTAGTAGCTTTTGCTGCTCAATCTTTTTCTTGGTGTTTCCTGGGGGAGTTTAAATACTGTCAGCCTAGGTAGGAAAGTGGAGTCATGTGTAGCTTGTTAGGAGGTGGAAGTCTGCAGTCTGCACGTTGTGGGGCGAGGGTGGAGACACTACAAGGATCTACCTCCACCCTTAGTCCCCAGATGGAAACTGTATGAACCATAGAGCAGGTTCTCAAGTGCTAAATACACTTCATATGTCCTACTGTCAGAAGAGTCAAAAACAAGAACACACACACTAAATTCCAAAGGACACCACTGCCCCTGCCTGTAAGAGCACATCAACACCCCTGCCCCAGTTTTCCCCTTATCACCATCCCTGCCCCTTTCTAGTAAGATCTACAGAACACTATGTCTAAAACAACCACAATAAGAACAATGAAATAATCTTTTCAAACTGTTCAAGTGATGAGGCAGCTTCAGGCAGGCTAAGGGCAAAATACAAGCGAGCACACTCCCCCACCCCCAGGGGAGATATGTGTGATATTCCTCAGGCACTGCTGGCTGCCCAAGGACAGAGGAGAGGAAAGAAAACAAATGGCTAACTGATAGAGATCACAGGCATACAGGACATGAGTCTCCATCAGTTTACTAATATATTAGCCCCACATCACCCCTCCATAGTGATATGGGGAACAAAGGCAAGAAGGAAATGGCAGATAAAATTAAATTTCCTCATAACCTGCAACCCATTGACAAATACTTGAAGCAGATAGAGAGTTTAACATTTCTCCAGGAATCCCCTACCCTCCTAATGTTAATGCCTTACTAGAGGGAAAACAACCTTAGGTTGACAATAGCAAAGCCTCAGGTATCTTAGGGGTCAGTCATCTTTAGCATATCAAAGTTCCTCTGGAGGCCTCCCTTTTGACTACCTCCCCAACTCCATAGTGTAAGCTATTCTTCACAACCCCAGTACAGCTCTTTCTACCTGGGTCCTGTCCCTGTGCTTTGATAAAATCATCTTTTTTTGCACCTGTCTTCCCCCCTTAGTGCCTCTTATAAAGGTCTGGCCAACTCTGAGAACCCTGAGATCCATATCTGACAGAATCCTGCTGTTCTCAGGGACCTTTGGAACTGCTGGCAGATAGTGGGAACCGGAATGGCACAGATCGCCCCTTTCCTTTCAGCTCCCAGCATCTGTTTTCCTTGGGTAATTTTGAAACCCAAATATTTAACCTCCTATTGGCAAATCTGTGCCTCCCTTTCATTGACACCAGTATACCACCTCTGCTAGTAGCCTGAGTCGGGCCCTGGTTCCCTCCCAGCACTGGATCCATGTGAGACTGGCTAGCAGGAGATAGTCCACATATAGAAAGGGGACACATCCTAGGTCTCATCTCAGAAATCTGGTTAAGACAGATGTTAGGGCCCCACTGAATAAGGTTGGTGAATTTTTTAATCCTTGCAGCAGTCTAGTCCAAGTGAATTGCTCCTTTGCCCTTGTGGTAGGGTTTTCCCATTCAAAGGCAAATAGGGGTTGACTATTAGGTGTTAGCTGGAGACAGAAGAAGGTGTCCTTTAAATCTAGACACATGACCCATCCTGCTTCAGAGGGTATAAGTTCTAGTAGAGTGTGTAGGTTAGGCAACACTGAATCCAGTGTGATGACTCCTTCATTACTGGCTCTTAGGCCCTGGACAAGACAGTAAGTAGACTTTTTCATGGGTAATAGGGGAGTATTCCATGGGAACTGGCATCGATTTAGAAGTTCCCATTTGGGTAGCCTGTCCTACTATGTCTGGGTCCTCAGCTGTGCCTCCTGTGGGACCATATATTGGCATATTTTAACAGGTCAGGCCCCAGGATTTAGGTCAATTAATATTGGGAGTGTTTTTTTGGCAGATCGGGGGGGGGGTTCCTTCCACCCAAACCAAAGGGAATTCAGTTTCTAGCTCGGGGGCCATGGTTGGCTCATGGAGGGGAGAAGCATATAATCTCCATTCCTCTTCCTGTGGAATTGTCAGGGACAAAATCATGGGCTGGACCTTTTCATTTAGGTGCAATTGAGTCTGTCTATCCAAGGTGAAGGCTATTTCTATGCCCAACTTGGCTAGTAGGTCTCTACCTAACAGGGAGACCAGGTAATCAGTTAGATACAGAAATTCATGAACTATTTGGTGACACTGTAAGGACATAGGTCTGAACAGACTCCGTGACAGGCCTCAAACTCCCCCTCCAAACTAGAAGGTCTAAGAGTCAGTTTCTCTGGAACTATTAGGGGGTTACACATTACCCAAGGCAGGAGAGACCACCTTGCGATATCCAATCAGGAAAGGCCAGCTCCCTCTCCCCACATTCCTAAAGGTGAGGCCTACAGATAGAAACTTTAGATAGGACCCTGTTACCTAATGTTAAAGTTAACCTGATAGTCACCAAACAAGACCCTCAACTTGCGCTGTAATTGGTTAATTTCAAAGATACCCTAAATGTTGTAATTAGGTCCCACCAAAAGTAACGAATACTCTAGACAATGTGAATGGTTAGACCTGCTGTCAATAATATTGTATAGTAATGATTGGATCACTGTACCTATATCACAATTTCTTGTAACTCCCCTTCCCAAAAACCCATAAAAATCCTTGCTCAGCCCTTGTTCGGGGCTCACAGCACAAATCCACTGTGCTGGAAAAGTCTGTGAGTCCGAGTTCGAACCCGTAATAAAGCCCTTTGTCTTTGCATGCGTGACTCAGCCTCCCCAGTGGTCTCTGGTCACTGGGGAATACCGTGAACTAGGCATTACAATGCCCCCCACACCCCTGCCCAGCTGGCATTGTTGGGGACTGCAAAATGACCTTCTGATTTGCATCCCAGTGGCTCCTATGATGGTGACTTCTGGACCTGACAGAGGTGCCACCTTGTGTGTCACTACAGAGTGTTTGGCTTCTATGTCAACCATGAAATCTATTGTCTTGCTCTTTACCTTCATTTTGACAAGGGGCTCATGGGGACCTAGTTGGATACAGCCCGGTCTTTCCTAATCAGAGTCTATTCCTCCTAGTTCGATCAGGTAAGCCTCAAGTGGTTTTGATTTTAGCAGCTGGGTGGAGCAGAGGTTTTTGGTTTTCCTTTTTGGCGGTTGGGGCATTCATTTTTTCAGTGTCCAAGTTCATTACAATTGGCACATTGATCCCATCCCAGTAGTGCCCTTCTTCTTTGTTCTTGAATCCTTCATGGTTTCCATGGGGGCCCTTCCGGAGGGAGTGTTTGCTCCAGGGCCATGGCGAGGAGAGCTGCTTTTTGTTTCATTCTTCAGTCTGCCTCCTTTCTGGCAGCTTGATCCCTATTTACAAAAACCTTATTGGCTATTTACAATTGTACAGTGGCATTTTTTCTAGCGAGTCCTTCCAATTTTTGGAGGTTCTGTCTAATGTCACCTTGTGCCTGGCCCATGAAGACAGCATTGACCATGCACTGGTTTTCAGGGACTTCTGTGTCAAATGGAGTGTAAACTCTGAAGGCTTCATATAATCTTTCACAGAAGTCAACAGGGTTCTCTTCTGGCTTTTGTAGGAGCTTGGATATCTTTGCCATGTTGAAGGGCTTCTTGGCCCCTGCTTTTACCCCTTGGAGGAAGGTGAGTCAGTATCTTTCTAATTTGGCCATTCTCACTTCTGTGTTGGGGTCCATGCAGGACTCCTCTTCAGGCATAACCTCCCATGCCAAGCCTCAACATCTAATTGTCCATCTGTTGCCTGAGTCTGGAACTATTTTCTGGCTTTGGTGAGGATTCATTGGGGGCTTTTCTGTGTTGAAAAGCGTAAGCAGAAGCTGCTTATTGTTGACCCAGGCAGGGTGGTGACTCTGGATTATGGATTCTAGGAGATCTATTATAGCCTGCAGCTTCTCAGAGTAGGGTGTAGGAAGTCAGTAGTGGACAGTGGATGGTAGTAGAAAACTGATCTCCCCTCTTGTAGCTTCCCATCAGGGCCTATTCTCTGGGGACCCCTAATCTTCTGCAATGGCATCTGCATTGTCATTGGGGACCTTGGGCCTTGAGCCATGGACCTAAGGCATCTTCCTACCAGTGTCCTGGTTGGGGTGGACTGGCTTCTGGTGGAGGCGAGACTGACAAGGGTGGACTGTCATGCAGGTGAAGTTCTCTCTTGATTTATGGGGCATGAAGGGCATATGGTAGTGGAAATGCAAGGACTTCTGAATTTTCTTGGAGGATAAGGGGAGCTTTTTTTCTTCTGTGAGGTCTTCTGCTTGGCCTATGTCACTAAGACCATACATTGTCCTTTACTATTAATGGGGAATTGGACCCAAGGAGGCTTGACTCGGGCTATTTCAAGACACTGACTGATGTATGGGAATTGATTTAGATGGCCAGGGTCTCCACTAACTATTTTAAAAACAGCTCCGACTGTGGGGACATCTAGTGTGCCTTCAGGGAGCCAGCCTACACTGAACGTAGGTCATTCTAATTCAAAGAGGGTGTGTAATTCCCCAGGGGCCAATCTGACCCCCATGGGCACCTGAAAATTTCCTTTTAAAATTCTTAATCATACATTCCAAAACAGTTGGTTTTGAGCAATTTCCCTCATCTTGGTATCCTAGATAGATCCCTCCCAGTGTATGGTGTTGCAAGACAAGCAGGAGGGCAGAGGTCATTTCATCCAGCTGGCTGCTCCTCTCATGCGGATTTGGATGCCTCTTAGCATTGGTAGGTCAGTATAATCCCCTGACATGGACCAGGCCTCTGTGGACCTGATTCTGCCTTGAGCCTCACTGAATCACAGGGTAGAACCCACTCTGGCTCTATAGCCAAAACCATGGAGCATGGGCACTCACATACACATTCAGACAGATTGTGGGCTTCCACCCAGGACTTCCCTGTCCTGTGTGGTGACGATGTCACCTGGGAAGTGATCAAGCTACCCTTCTGCCTTAAGGCAGGCCTGAACTCAGTTCTGTGTCCCCAGGGACACTCAAGGATCCGGTGTCCAGTTCTGGCAGAATTTTATGATTCCTCTCCAGGGTCCGTTAGTATGCAGGCACAGCAGGCTATTATTGGTCCAGTGAGGCTCAGGGTTCAGTGAAACCACTGGTGGTGCACCTTTTTCCTGTCAAGGGGACCCAAAATGGCGGTGCCCCTGCCATTTTGCCAAAAGCACGACAATGGTGGCACAAGGGGCTAGCACGGCTGTTGGCTTTCTGGCCAACACACAAAAATGTTTCAGCAAATACTAGATGCCCAGGAAGGGACAAGTGACACGCACTTAAGGAATCAGAAAAGACTTTATTTTGCACTGGTGCCAGCCCAGTGGAGTCACCTCCAAAGGCTGAGCATCCAGTTCAGGTTTTACTGATCTTTTTTACATATGTGCTTCCAGAATGGCCAAGGCTAGTGCAGTCAAGCTTCTGGTTCCTGGCTTCAGGTTGATACAAGAGGCAAGCAAGATTGCAAAAGCCAAAAGCATGCAAGGGGAGTATCTGGCCTTGGACATCTGGCTGTCCCTTTTTATCTGCCTTTT
The DNA here is from genome assembly GCA_004023845.1 of Helogale parvula. Lineage (NCBI taxonomy): Eukaryota > Metazoa > Chordata > Mammalia > Carnivora > Herpestidae > Helogale > Helogale parvula. The sequence goes on along the minus strand of PJEM01004361.1, from coordinate 62,417 downwards.
TAACCAGCTTTCCTTCTCTGTAAGTCTCTCTACTCTTAAAAAAAATACTGGTTTATTTCCAGTGTAGTCAATAATGAAGTTTTGGGATAAGGGATTCAGAGCTGATGATCAAGAAAGAATTCTTGAAGACCTCTTTGGTACAAAAAAGTGATTTTATTAAAGCAGGAGGACAGGACCAAGGGGTAGAAAGAGTTGCACTGGCGTTGTGAAGAATGGCTGGTTATATACTATGGACTTGAAGGAGGTAAAGTCAAAGGGAAATTTTCAAAGACATTTTCATATGCTAAAAAAGACTCACAGGATATTGGAGGCCTAGCTATTGTCAAGCTAAGGTTTTTTTTCCTTTAGCAAAGCATTAACATTATGACAGTAGGGAGTTCCTGGAGCAATGTTTTACTCTGCCAGCTTCAAGTATTTGTCAGTGGGCTGCAGGTTATAAGGAAATTTAATTTTCCTGCCATTTCCTTCTTGCCTTTGTGCCCCCTATGACTATGGAGGCTGCAGGAAACTGAGTCTATGGGTTTCTGGAGATTAGGTTATTGATAAGATTGCCTTTTTCTTATAATTTACTAATATATTTGTAAACTGATAGAGACTCATGTCCTGCATGTCCTGCTTGACTCTCAGCTTACCTTATGGCTCCTCATCAGTTAACATATAGCGTTTTATAGTTTCAGGTAAACAATACAGCGATTCAACAATTATACACATAATTCAGTGCTGATTATGCTACATGCTCTCTTAATCACCTTCACACCTATTTAACCCATCCCGTGGACATCAATTTCTTCTGTACAGTTAAGAGTCTGGGCTTTTTTTTTTTTTTTGGTCTTTTTTGCTTTGTTTGTTTATTTTGTTGCTTAAGTTCCAAGAACAAGTGGAATCATATGATAATGACAATAGAGGGTAACTTTTATTGGCATATCTACTATATATAAGCTTAAAGATGTAAACAGTCTTGTTGTTTGTTACCTTCTGGATTTCATGGCATGCTTTTCTCCACCCCAAGATTACAGAGAATTAAAAATATAGTTTCTCCTATTACTTATAATGATTTTGTGCATTTGGATTATTAAACTAGCTGGGATTCAAGTTTGTTTATGGTATCAGACATATAATCTAAATTTAACTTTTCCCAAGTGGATGGCAAATTGTTGCATGTATTGAATCTTTTTCCTACCAATTGGAAATGTCATCCTTATCACCTGCTAAATTCCCACCTGGATCTGTTTCAGGAGTCTTAATTTTATCCCATTGATCTCTTTCTTTGACTTCAGTGCCAATATCATGCAGTAAGAATTATCATAACTGTAATACATAGGGTAGGTTTGGTGTTATTATTCTTCCCTCCCCTGGCATGCTGACATATTTTCTTTCCAGAAGAATCACAGCATTTTCTCTTTTTCCTGAAGCATACATCTCAGCATGCCATGAACTGTCATTGTCCATAAGGTTGACCAGGGTCTTGCTGTTTGTAAGCTCATCATAGGATGCATCTCACTCATATATCTCCACAAATGAATAAACAGGGTTCAATAAGTCCTTGCTGAATGGAAAATGCACTTTGTACCAGAAGGCAGCTACTCTTCTAAAGAGGAGATTGCATTTCTTGTTGACTTTGCTGCCATGTGCTCAGTTTTCACCAGTCATCCTTTTTTAGAATCGAGTGCTTTTCATGGTGCCACACTGCCTGCCTGTCATCATCTCTCAGTCTAGGTGTTGAAGACTCCAAAGAGGACATCAAGATGGCCAACAGACGAGGTAACGTCATGAAACAATGCTCAGTGTCACTCATCATCAGGGAAATACAAATCAAAACCACACTGAGATACCACTCACACTGGACAGAGTTGCTAAAATGAACAAATCAAGAGCCTATAGATGTGGTGAAGATGTGGACAAATGGGCACCCTCCTACACTGTTGGTGGGAATGTAAACTGGTACAGCTGCTCTGGAAAACAGTGTGGACGTTCCTCAAAAAATTAACTCTAGATCTTCCCTATGATCCAGCAATAGCACTGCTCTGGGTATACCCAAGGGGTATAGGAGTGCTGATGCATAGGGGCCCATGTACCCCAATGTTCATAGTAGCACTGTCAACAATAGCCAAATCATGGAAATCGTCTACATGTCTATCAACTGATGAATGGATCAAAAAGATGTGGTTTTTATATACAATGGAATACTACAAGGCAATGAGAAAGAATGAAATCTGGCCATTCGCAACAACGTGAATGGAACTCGAGGGTGTCATGCTAAGTCAAATAAGTCAGGCACAAAAGGACAGATACCATATATTTTCACTCTTAAGTGTAACAGGAGAAACTTAGCAGAGCACCATGGGGGAGGGGGTGGGGGAAATATTTGGCTATAAGGAAGGAGGTAAATCATGAGAGATTTTTAAATACTGAGAACAAACTGAGGGCTAATGGGGGAAGGGAAGAGGAAAAGAGGTGTGATGGGAATGGAGGAAGGTACTTTTCTGGATGAGAACTGGGTGTTACATGGAAACAAACTTGATAATAAACTATGAAATAAAAAAAGAAAAAAAAAAGGAAAAATGTATAATGCTTAAAAAAATTAAAAAGTCCAAGCCTTTGTCACGTGCTGGGAACAGAGTAGAACAGTGCTTTTGGAAAATGGAAGAAAAATGTGCTGTTGTTACTTAATATGTGTCATGCAATGTGCAGAGCAATTTACACACACTGCCTCCTTTATTCATCAAAAGAAATCTGAAAGGCAGATTCTACTCTCTTCATTTTAATAGAAAGAGGACTTCATGTTTAGCACCATGCTAATGGAGTCTTTTAGACAGTTTGGGGATGGATAAACTGTGATTCCCTACTATCTAAGCAGCTACAGAAGAAAGGACAGAAAATATGCGTAGTGCCACAGAGGATTTTTATCCAGAAGAACTCTTTTGACTCCAGGTACATATTTAAATCCAGGCTGGGTTAAGTAAGCAATACAGAGAAGTCATTGGCTTGTGTAGTTGAAAAATACAGAGCTAGTCTCACTTCAGAGATAGCTTGATCCAACCTCAATCAATATGCCCAGGATTTACTTTCTCTTTTTCTTGGCTCAACTTCCATTGATGTTGCCTCCATTCTTTTGGAGACTGTCCAAATATGCGCCACCATTTATGGTGCTATGGCTTTTTTGCATATGGAGCAGAAAAGAGAGTTGAAGAAAAATTTTGAACTTGATCTTCATTGGCCTAATTTAGGTCTAGCGCTCATCCACAAACCAATCACTGTGGTCAAGAAGATGGAATATGATGTTTGGCTAAAGTCTATCAGTGTCATCCTGTTGGCCTAGGAGACGGTTTAGTCCCTCCTGATTGACAAGGAATGAGAGTGAGGGAGGAATGGTTACCCAGAGGATCACTGAGGCTGTTTTATCAAAATAAGAATGGCAGAATGACGGACAGCCAAAACGACTAGTGTTAATTACAGTCATGGGAAAAATGAGTTCACTGTTGTTTTCATCAAACTGCTGATCAAGTCTTTGGGACTTGATTGAGCCACTAATTGTTTTTAATTTAAAAAATTGTTAAACTTTTATTTATTTTTTAAATGTACATGTAATTTAGTTACCATTTAGCAGAATAATGATTTCAGGAGTGATTCCTTAATGCCCCTTACCCATTTAGCCCATGAACTGCCCCACAACCCCTCCGGTAACCCTCTGTTTGTTCTCCAAATTTAAGAGTTTTTTATGTTTTTGTCTCCCTCCCTGTTTTGATATTATTTTTTATTCCCTTCCCCTTATGTTCATCTGTTTTGAATCTTAAAGTCCTCATATGAGTGAAGTCATATGGTATTTTCTTTTTATGATTAATTTTGCTTAGCCTAATACCCTCTAGTTCTATCCATGTAGTTGCAAATGGCAAGATTTTCATTCTTTTGGACTGCTGAGTAATACCCCATTGTGTGTGTGTGTATATCTATCTATCTATCTATCTATCTATCTATCTATCTATCTATCTATCTATCTATATCTATATCTATATATCTATATCTATCTATATATATATATATATATATATATATATATATATATCATTTCTTCTTTATCCATTCATCCATCGATGGACATTTGGGCTCTTTCTATACTTTGGTTACTGTTGACAGTGCTGCTATAAACATTGGGGTGCATGTGTCCCTTTGAAACAGTATACCTGTATCCGTTGGATAAATACATAGTAGTGCAATTTTGGGGTCATAGGGTAGTTCTATTTTTAATTTTTTGAGAAAGCTTATTACAGTTTTCCAGAGTGGCTACACCAATTTGCATTCCCACCAGAAGTGCAAAAGAGATCCTTTCTCCACATCTTTGCCTACATCTGTTGTTGCTTGAGTTGTTAATGTTAGCCATTCTGACAGGTGTGATGTGGTATTTCATTGTGGTTATGAGTTGTATTTCCCTGATTGATGAGTGATGTGGAATATCATTTCATATCTGTTAGCCATCTGGATGTCTTCTTCAGAAAAGTGTTTATTCATTTCTTTAGCTCATTTCTTCACTGGATTTTTTGTTTTTGGGTGTTGAGTTTCATTAAGTTCTTTATAGATTTTAGATACTAACCTTTATCTGATATGTCGTTTGCAAATATCTTCTGCCATTTTGTTGGTTGCCTTTTAGTTTTGCTGATTATTTCCTTCACTGTACAGAAACTTTTTATTTTGATGAGGTCCCAATAGTTCATTTTTGGTTTTGTTTCCCTTGCCTCAAGAGATGTGTTGAGTAAGAAGGTCAAACAGGTATTTGCCTGCTTTCTCCTTGAAGATTTTGCTGACTTCCTGTCTTAAATTTAGAGATTTCATCCATTTTGAGTTTATTTTGTGTATGGTGTAAGAAAGTGGTCCAGGTTCATTTTTCTGCATGTCGCTGTCCAGTTTGTCCAACATCATTTGCTGAAGAGACTGTCTTTATTCCATTGAATATTCCTTCCTGCTTTGTCGAAGATTAGTTGGCCATACATGGGACCATTTATGGGTTCTGTATTCTGTTCCATTGATCTGAGTGTCTGTTTTTGTGCCAGTACCATACTGTCTTGATGATTACAGCTTTGTAATATAGCTTGAAGTGTGGGATTGTAATGCCTACTGCTTTGGTTTTCTTTTTCAAGATTGCTTTCACTATTTGGGATATGTCTGGTTCCATACAAATTTTAGGATAGTTTGTTCTAGCTCTGTGAAGAATGGTGGTGTTATTTTGATAGGGATTGCGTTGAATATGTAGATTACTTTGGGTAGTATTGACATTTTAACAACATTTGTTCCTCTTATCCAGGAGCATGGGATATTTTTCCATTTTTGTGTGTGTCTTATTCAATTTCTTTCATAAGTCTTCTATAATTTTCAGTGTGTAGATGTTTTACCTCTTTGGTTAGATTTATTCCTAAGTATTTTATGGTTTTAGGTGCAACTGTCAATGGAACAGATTCTCTGATTTCTCTTTCTGTTGCTTCATTGTTGGTGTATAGGAATGCAACCAATTTCTTATATCCTGCAACTTAGTTGAATTAATGGGTTAGTTCTAGCAGTTTTATGGTGGAATCTTTTGGGTTTTCCATATAGAGTATCATGTCATCTGCGAAGAGTGAAAGTTTTACCTTCTCCTGGCTGATTTGGATGCCTTTTATTTCTTTGTGTTGTCTGATTGTTGTGGCTAAGACTTCCAATAGTATGTTGAATAACAGTAGTGAGAGTGGACATCCCTATCTTGTTCCTGACCTTGGTGGAAAAGCTCTCAGTTTTTCCCCAGTGAGGATGATATTACCGTTGGGTTTTTCATATACGGCTTTTATGATATCGGGGTATGATCCTTCCGTCCCTACTTTCTATTCCTACTTTTTAAGAAATGATGCTGTATTTTGTTAATGTGTTCTCTGCATCTATTGAGAGGATCATGTGGTTCTTGTCCTTTCTTTTATTGGTGAGATAAATCACATTGATTGTTTTGTGGATATCGAACCAGACCTGCATTCCAGGTATAAATCCCAGTTGGTCGTGGTGAATAATTCTTTGAATGTATTGTTGGATCTGGTTGGCTAATATCTTGTTGAGGATTTTTGCATCCATGTTCATCAGGGGAATTGGTCTATAGTTTTCCTTTTTCGTGGGGTCTTTGGTTTTGAAATCAAGGTAAGGCTGGTTTCATAGAAAGAGTGTGGAAGTTTTCTTTACATTTTTATTTTTTTTGGAACAGCTTCAAGAGAATAGGTGTTAACTCTTCCATAAATGTTTGGTAGAATTACCCTGGAAAGCCATCTGGCCCTGGACTCTTGTGTTTTGGGAGATTTTTGATTACTAATTCGATTTCTTTACTAGTTATGGATCTTTTCAAATTTTCTATTTCTTCCTGTTTCAGTTTTGGTAGTTTACATATGTTTCTAGGAATTTGTCGATTTCTTCCAGATTTCCCATTTTGTTGGCATATAATTGCTCTTAATATTCTCTTATTATTGTTTGCATTTCTGCTGTGTTGGTTGTAATCTCTCCTCTTTCATTCTTGATTTTATTTAGTTGGGTTTTTTCCTTTTTCTTTTTGATCAAACTGGCTAGTGATTTATCAATTTTGTTAAATCTTTCAAAGAACAAGCTTCTGGTTTCATTGATCTCTTCTACTGTTTTGTTTGTTTATTTGTTTGCTTATTTGTTTCAATAGTATTGATTTCTGCTCTAATCTTTATTATATCCTGCCTTGTTAGTTTGGGTTTTATTTGCTGTTCTTTTTCCAGCTGTCTGAGGTGTAAGGTTAGGTTGTGTATATGAGACCTTTCTTCCTTCTTTAGGAAGGCCTGAACTGGTATATACTTCCCTCTTATGACTGCCTTCACTGTGTCCCAGAGATTTGGGGCTTTGGTGTTATCATTTTCATTGGCTTCCATGTACTTTTTAATTTCCTATTTAACTTCTTGGTTAGCCCATTCATTCTTTAGTAGGATGTTCTTTAGTCTCCAAGTGTTTATCTTTCCAAATTTTTCCTGGTGTGATTTTGAGTTTCATAGTGTTGTGGTCTGAAAATATGCATGGTATGATCTTAATCTTTTTGTACTTATTGAAGGCTTATTTGTATCCCAGTATACAAATCTTTTCTGGAGAACTTTCCATTTCCACTGTAGAAGAATATATATTCCACTGGTTTAGGATGAAATGCTCTGAATATAGATATCTGTTAAGTCCATCTTGGTCCAATGTGTAATTCAAAGCCATTCCTTGTTGATTTTCCATTTATATGATCTGTCCATTGCTGTATGTGAGCTGTTGAAGTCCCTTACTATTATGGTATTATTATCAATAATTTTCTTTATGTTTGTGATTAATTGATTTATATACTTGGGTTACCCATCTTTGGAGCATAAATGTTTACAAATTTTATGTCCTCTTGGGACATAGACCCCTTAACTATGTTTGTTTATTTGTTTGCTTATTTGTTTCAATAGTATTGATTTCTGCTCTAATCTTTATTATATCCTGCCTTAACTATGATATAATGCCCTTCTTATCTCTTGTTATAGTCTTTATATTACAGTCTAGATTGTCTGATATAAGTATGGCTACTCTGGCTTTCTTTTGGCGATCATTAGCATGCTAGATGGTTCTCCAACCCCTTACTTTCAATCTGAAGGTGTCTTTAGGTTTGAAATGGGTCTCTTGTAAACACCATGTAGATGGATCTTGTTTTTTATCTTTTATGTTACCTTACGTCTTTTGATTGGACTATTTAGTCCTTTGAGGTTTAGAGTGAGTACTGAAAGATGAGTTTATTGCCATTATGTTTCTTGTAGAGTTGAAGTGTCTGGTGGTGTTCTCTGGTCCTTTCTAGCCTTTGTTGCTTTCGATCTTTTCTTTCCCCATCTTTTCTTCTCTCAGAGAGTTCCCCGTAAAATTTCTTTCAGGGCTAGTTTAGTGGTCATAAACTCCTTTAATTTTTCTTTGTATGGGAGACTTTTAATCTCTCCTTCTATTTTGAATTACGGCCTTGTTGCATATTTTTGTGATTCATCACATTAAGTACACCCTGTCACTCTTTTCCAACTTGCTGTGGATAAGTCTGCTGCAAACCTGATCTGTTTTCCTCAGTAGGTTAAGGATTTTTTCCCCTTGCTGCCTTCATAATTCCTTCCTTGTTAAGTATTTTGTGAATTTGACTATGACACACCTTGTTGATGGTCAGTTTTTGTTGAATCTTGTAGGAGTTCTCTGTGCTTCCTGGATTTTGATGTCTGTGTCTTTCCCCAGGTTAGGAAAGCTTCTGCTATAATTTGCTCACATAACTCTTCTACCTCTTTTTTTCTGTCTCATCTTCAGGGACCCCTATGATTCTGATGTTCCTTTTTAATGAGTCACTGATTTCTCTTATTCTTAAATCATGCTCTTTTGCCTTAGTCTCCGTTTCTTTTTCAGCTACTTTATTCTCTGTAAGTTTGTCCTCTATGTCACTGATTTGCTGCTCTTCCTCATCCATTCTTGCTGCTGTGGCATCCATTTGAGATTACAGCTCAGTTATAGAATTTTTGATTTCATCTTGACTAACTTTTACTTCTTTTATCTCCATAGAGAGAGAGTCTAACCTATTTTCAACCCCAACTAGTATTCTTATTATCATGATTCTAAATTTGTGGTTCAGACATCTTGCTTGTGTCTGTGTTGATTAAATCCCTGGCTGTCATTTCTCCCTTCTCTTTCTTTTGGGATAAATTTCTTCATTTCATCATTTTGAGGGAAGATAAGGAACTAATAAGGTAAAAAAAAATTTAATTAAAAAATAAAAAAACACACATATACACAAAAAATCAAATAAATGATGCTAGATCCTAGGTTTGTTCTGGTATGGTTATTGAAAGGAGCTTGACTGATTAGAGAAAAAGGGGGGGGGAATTTAAAATTAAAAAAAATAAAAACAACACACACACAAAATCAAAAAATTATGCTAGTTCTTAGGTGTGTTTTGGTCTAGTTATTTAAAGGAGCTTGACTGAGAAGAGAAAAAAGTGGGGGGAAGAGGACAACATTAGAAAATTTGAGGAAATGGATACAATGAAATAGAATAATTTGAAATGATGGAAGTAAAATAGGATTTGATAAAATTACAAAAAGATAAAAAGATTTAGTAGAAAAAATAAAGAAAATATCTTGAATAAAAAATTGAAAATAGGAATATAGTTTTTTCTCTTTTTGTATTCAAGTCAAAGAAAAGAAATAAAAGGAAAAAGAAAAAGAAAGAGAATTGAATATATGGACTAGTGAACAGTGTGAAATGCCATTGAATTTACATCATTTTCCTCAGAAGTCAAACTATTAAGCCCTTTATAGTCTGTGAACTAAGCAGGCAGAGAGATTTGTGGTGTTCTTGAAGAGTGAGGTTGACCCAGTTGGAAGGGGCTTAGTGTAACAGCTCCCTTCTCCACTAGATGCTTAGCTTACTGGGGTGTTTATGCACATACATGGCAGGGTGAAAATGGCATCACCCAGCTACCCAGTCTCTAGTATCAAATGCTGTGCTTTCCCTAACCAGGAATTGTGCATCTGTCCTTTTTCATCAGCTTCTGTCCACTTCCCACTTTTCCACTGTCCATACCCATGCCATCAGGCTGCCAGGTGGCACCTCTCTCCTGAATTTTATCTCAGATGCGGCTGTGTTTCCCGATCCCTCACTTCTGAGGGACTAAGTCTTGACCTGCTTAGGTCCTCTGGGGGGAAGTGTCTCACTGAGCAATAGCCAGGTGCCAGCTGCACCCAGGAACATTCGTGGGAACATGCTGCTGTCAATGTCCAGAGACTGTGGTTGGGTGCCAGCCTGCCCCAGAAAAAGTTTGTGAGATTGTGTAGCAGCAGAGTTTCAGGGATTATGGAAAGTCACACATAGCCTGAGGACTCCTGGACTCACTCTGCTCCTGGGGATACACTCTTCCCACCAGAGCACCACCAGGAATTAAGCTGCAGAGTTTCAAACTCTGCACTCGCCCTGTTTATAGTTTTAACAGAATTTAAACCCTATCCTTTCTTTTTTCTCCCTTTTCTGTTCAGTTCTTGTGGCTCTTTCCAATTTTACACTTTCTCTCCAGCTCCTTTTGTGGGAGGTGCTTTACCTGTACCCCCCTCTGGCTCCATCCTCTCTTCATAAGCAAAAACAACTTCCTGCCCTCAGCAGCCTCTCTCTCTCTCTCTCTCTCTCTCTCTCTCTCTCTCTCTCTCCTAGCTCACTTCTCTATGCCATGTACCTGCTGATTTCTGTGGTTCAGGTTGTGAAGATTGTGTTAATCCTCAAATCAGTTTTCTAGGTGGCCAGAATGGTTTAGTGTTGATCTGGCTGTATTTCATTTATGTGAGAAGGGAAGAGGACTTCCATGCTGTTCCACCACCCTGACTCCCAAGTGAGCCACTAATTTTTTATTGGAGGATAGATCTACCTTTCTTTCCTCAGTTTTTTGGCCAAGTTTGGTTCTTCTAATTCTGACAGTGAGCAGATTGATTTAATGTATTACACGACTTTTATATTTTTAATTTTTATATATGTTGATTTGTTTGTTCCTCCTCACAAAAGTTTGAAGTGAGAAAAACTGATTATCACTCACATTTTTTAGATGACAAATCACAGGTTCAGAAAGTCAGTGGTGGGATGATTGTCATTTGCTCAGCCACTCATACATATTATGCAATAACTCCAGAAACATGTTGTAATGGCTGGTCATTGCAGTAGGTCCAAAGCATTGTATTATTGCTCTGAGCAGACTATATTTGACATATTCACTTCTGGGGTCCAGGCTTTAAAAATGTCATTGGGTATCAGAAAAATATTTTTAGAAATGTGGCCAGGATAAAAAAAGGAGATGCAATTGCATGGAATAGCTAAAGGTAGTGAAGGGAGTTTCTGGAATGGAGAAGTGAAGACTATAAAGTGATAAGATTTCTGTCTCTGCATATCTGCAGAACTGTCCTGTGGAAAGTGAAGCCATTCTAAGTTCAGTGGAAAGTAGTTCTCAGCTCAGAATAAAGCAGAAACTCCTAGTGAGATTTATCTACCAAATAACATTCTATCTTTTTGGTATTATTCAAGCAAAAGTTAAATGATAACCAATAACAGATGTCAGCATTTGACAGAAAACTAGAATGAATTCAATTAAATTATCTTGTGATGCCCTTCACACTTAAGTATTCCAAGGACCCGACTTTTAAGCAACTCACCACCTGGCCAGGGGAGATAAAGCAAGACATCAGTATGAAAAAGGTATCATGTGGTCAGGTAATGGAGTGGTTGCTACTGGGATTTGACTGCCTGGGTTTGAATCTTGGCTTCACCATCTGCCTGTTTTGATTTATTTAGACTCAGCTTCCTCATTTACAAAGTGAGACTATAATGGTAACAATCACATAGGCATTCAGTAAAGGGCTTGGCACACAGGGCTAGAGATTACTATTGTTATTAGACAGAGAGGGACAGAGACAGACCGAGAGAGAGAGAGAGAGAGAGAGAGAGAGAGAGAATGGAGCTTGGGGTTTCTCACTCCATGTAGTCTGGCTGGGAATGGAGAGTGGGGAGGAAGCAAGAAACAGTTCAGGTAGAAGAGGCCTGGAAACATTCTGTGGCCTGCTCATCTCATGATCTATTTGTTTAGTACTTCCAACTCTGAAGCTAGATTAGATTTCTTTGTAGACTTCTCATCCCAAGCAAATTTTCATAAACCCAAGTTGATGTCAACAGTATTAGAAGAGCCTCTCTGGCTTTGACTGTTTAGTGGAGTAAAGTGCTGAGATGTGTGAATGATAACATACCCAGCTCTCAAGGGATAAAAGGGATAAGTGTATCCTGGAGGGATCAAGAAAAGAAGGGACGAAAGCAAGTACACTACCACAGAATGTATATGGGTCACAGATGGCTGCCCTGCCCCAATGGCAACTCTCTGCCTTAGGCTACATCTAGTGAACTTACCTGGCCTTAAGATGTGAGTGCTGAGATGATGATTCTCACTGAAATTTAATTTAGGATTCTCCCCTGGTATCTGGCTTCTCTCCTACTTATTTACCTGTGTGCTGCAACTTATTTCTCAGCACTTCAGAAAACATTAATAAAATGGTCTTAATTTTCTACCTCAGAGCTTAATTCTTTCAGCTCAGAGAGCAATAGCACTCTTAAATTTCTTTTTCTCTGGGCTCTTGAAGTGCTTTCCTGGAACCAGGGTCTATTCTGGGCGAACAGATCCTGGTGGGTTTTAACATCACGATAAACGAAATATGGTAACAGCATTAACTAACACGGCATGTTGCCAAGCACTATTATAAAAACTATAGATATTAGAGTCTTAATTTTCTTAACAATTATATGAGATAGACACTGTTATGAGGAATCTGAAGCACTGAAAGGTGAAGCAACTTGCCCAAGGTCATACAATAAGTCCTGAAATTCAGTAACTTCATTCAGTGTATTTCACTGTATCAGAGGGTGTCACTTTCTCAGTTGTATTGCTGCATGCTGACTCAACTCGAGCACCTCCTACTGCAAGTTATTTTCCTGAGGGCTTTGTTGGCTACTAACATGCTTGGGTCATATGTATACTGGCAAGAAGTGCAGGAGAGTTATGCCCCTGGAACATCCCTACACTAATGAAGGACAGAAAGTGGTGGATCAGTAGCCCAGTGCTTTTACCCATTGGGTTGGAGAATACTAAGCCATGTTATCTATATCATCTCTCAGAAGTATTCAACTGAGCCCCAGTTGCTACCAGTGATAACCAGCTCATTGACGCATTTTCCCCCTCTCCCTGCCTTCACGTCCTTACTTCCCTATTGGTATCTTTGAGGATTTCTTCCCAGATAAACTCCTGGAACCAAAGTCCTTGTCTCAGTCTGTTTCTGGGGAAACCCAGCCTAAGACATAGATTCTGCCAGTCCTTTCTATCTCTGCTTTGAATGTTTTGAAATATTTCATGTTTCAGTTTTCTGGCTCTCTCTGAATCCTTGGAGGATGATATGAAAATTCTCTGTGATAAATTTAAAAAACTGGCCACAAATTATGCATCTCCTTGTTTGCTCTATAACTTATTTTGGCCAATGGGATATTAGCAAAAAAATGACACAAGTAGAGACTTGAGAGTCCTTATGCATTATAACTTCTTTTCTTGCTGTTGTTAGAATCCTGAGGTCACCATGTAAATGAGGCTGGCTAGCTTGCTGGAGGATAAGAGACCACATGGAGGGGTGCAGAAGTCCTTAGTCATCAGCCTGCCAACAATCTGAGTGAGGCTATCAAGAGTTGAGAGAGTCCAGCAGAAGTCAGCCAACATGATGTAGACCAGAAGAACCACCCAGACAACCACAGAATCATGAGAAATGATTTGTTGATTTAACCCAATAATTTTCTTTTTATTTTTTTAAATAGTTTATTGTCAAATTGGTTTCCATACAACACCCAGGGCTCTTCCCCATAAGTGCCCTCCTCCATCACCACCACCTCTTTTCCCCCTTCCCCATTCCCCTTCAACCCTCAGTTCATTTTCAGTATTCAATAGTCTCTCAAGTTTTGCCTCCCTCTCTCTCCCCAACTCTCTTTCCCTCTTCTCCTCCCCTCCCCCTGGTCCTCCATTAGGTTTCTCCTGTTCTCCTGTTAAACCTATGAGTGCAAACATATGGTATCTGTCCTTCTCTGCCTGACTTATTCGCTTAGCACGACACCCTCAATGTCTATCCACTTTCCTACAAATGGCCATATTTCATTCTTTCTCATTGCCATATAATACTCCATTGTGTATATATACACCATATCTTCTTGATCCACTCATCAGGTGATGGACATTTAGGCTTTGGGGGTAGTTAATTATGCAGCAAAACTAGCTGATGTATTTCCACTGATGTCATTTGGAAGTGCTGAGCTGTGCCTATCTGTTGCCCTAGTGTTATGACCTGCCAAGCTCTGTGATCTCTTTGGGCAGGTGGATCGGGTAAGGATGTTCTAGAGGAAAGGAATTTATAACCAAGCTCTGGCAAATGTCTCTTTCAGTTTTTTCTTTGAGACGTAACACACCAGCATGATGTATGTTATACCTTATTAATTCTTCCTAATGCAATTTTTGTAGTTCAGTTTCCAGAGAGAGAGCTAGTTAATTTTCATGCCTGAAATAATGGATCGGGGTCCTGAATCCCACCCCCAAATTGCTATAAAAAGAAGAGAATTGGGTAACCTCTAACAATCAGTTACTGGAGGTCCTGTCTCTCTAGTCTCCATTCCCACAGCATCAGGAAAAATCCAATGGATTTTATATTTGTAAGTTCAAGCAAAACTTGGAATACATGCTTTGAGAGGAAGGCTTAATTTCTGATACTGTCAGAAATGTGGGTTTATTTTCACTGTCAGCAAATGTAATTTAAATCATGAGGACTTTGAGATTCATGATCTAAGTCCCTCTAGCAACATACCAGTTTTCCAGGGTCTGACAAAGTTGTTGTAAGAGGTATTATGAATCAGTAAGATTTTGCGCCCCATGGTAGAGTGGGGAAGGGAAAAAGAAAATAATAATGGACTCAGAGATAAATATGAGAAGGGAGCAGTTGGAATTCTTTACAGATTAAGAAAATAAGATCAGGAACTCTCCCACTGGAGTCACCCTTGCATTTATTTAGGTTTTGATCCCCTAAGACCATATACGCAGAAGAGGGATATCTTCAGTATCTCTACCCTCCAGTGCATTTCTCTGTCTCTCCATTGCATTGTCCTCAGCTCACACCTGGGAAGATCCACATTCGACTTTTGGAAGATGGGTTGAAACTAACTGCTAACTTGTGAAATTGTAGTAGTGCTAAATCACATCATGCACTTGGATACAAACTACAGGATCAAAGTTGAAATTGCAAAAGGGGGCTTGCCTTAGGTCAAGGCATATTGATGAAAAAAATGAGCTAGAAATCATTTTTTCCTCCCCTAAGCTTGCCTGGTACCTTCTGCTCCTGACCCTTGACTACAGGTTGTGTGTTGGTGAATGTTTCTTCCATTATGAGCCACTGCAAACTTTGTGATTTCTCTTTAATAGAAACATGCACTTCCCCCGAAAAGTGACCTAGTTATGAAGAAGGACAGCAGTAGCTGCATTCCACATTTTAAGAATAGGTCTTTCCCAATTTTATTGACTCATGCAATTTTGTCAGGCTTTCTATTTATCAGTTTTGATAGAGATATGGGAACCAAAAATATTCCACTTTTCCTTTTATCTTTACAGTATGACAACTATATTGACAAATGGTAATGACAAATGGACAATGGATACTGGAAAACAATTGGAAGTATAAAGCTCAAGGTCATCTGAAGGGGTAGCCACCACCCATGTTCAGCAATATCTAGTCAAGAAAGAACATGAGCCCAGTGTTGCCAAATACTTAAAAAATCCTTCTTAAAATTTTTATCTTTTATTTATTTTATTATGAGTTATTGTTAAATTGGCTAACATACAGTGTGTACAGTGTGCTCTTGCTTTTAGGAGTGGTTTCCATGGTTCATCGCTTACATAAAAAACCCAGTGCTCATCCCAATGAGTGCCCTCCTCAATGCTCATCACACATTTCCACTTCTCCCTCATCCCCCACCCCCATCAACACTCAGTTTGTTCTTCTGTGTACTTAAGAGTCTCTCTCAGTTTGCCTCCCTCCCACTCTGTTTGTAACTGTTTTTCCCTTTCCCTTCCCAAGGTTTTCTGTTCAGTTTCTCAAATTCCACATATGAGTGAAAACATATGATACCTGTCTTTCTCTGACTGACTTACTTTACTTAGCATAATACATTTCAGCTCCATCCATGTTGCAGCAAATGACATGATTTTATTCCTTCTATTGCCAAGTAGTATTTCATTGTATATATAAATCACATCTTCTTTATCCATTCATCAGTTAATGGAAATTTAGGCTCTTACCGTAATATGGCTATTGTTGAAAGCACTGCTATAAACATTGAGGTACGTGTGCCCCTATGAATCAGTACTCCTGTATTCTTGGGATAAATTTCCAGTAATGCTATTGCTGAGTTATAGGATAATTCTATTTTTAATTTTTTAAGGAAACTCCACACTGTTTTCCAGAGTGGTTGCACCAGTTTAGATTTCTAACAACAGTGCAAGAAGGTTCCCATTTCTCCAGATCCTCACCAGTATCTGTAGTTTCCTGAGTGGTTCATTTTAGCCACTCTGAACAGTGTGAGGTGATATCTCAGGATGGTTTTGATTTGTATTTTCTAGGTGATGAGTAACATTGAGCATTTTTTTATGTGTCAGTGGCCATCTGGATGTATTATTTGGAAAAGTAACTATTCAGGTCTTCTGCCAATTGATTGACTGGATTATTTGTTTTTCAGGTGTGGAGTTTGATGAGTTCCTTATAGATTCTGGCTACTAGCCCTTTTAACTGATATGTCATTTGGAACTATCTTTTCCCAGTCTGTCGATTGCTTTTTAGTTTTGTTGATTGTTTCCTTTACAGTGCAGGAGATTTTTATCTTGATGAGGTCCCAAAATAGTTGATTTTTGCTTTTAATTTCCTTGCCTTTGCAGATGTGTCAAGAAAGAAATTGCTGCAGCTGAGCAAAAAGGTTGTTTCCTGCTTTTTCCTCTACTGTTTTGATGGTTTCCTGTTTCACATTCAGGTTTTTCATCTATTTTGAGTTTATTTTTGTATATGGTGTAAGAAAGTGGTCTAGTTTCATTCTTTTACATGTTGTTGTCCAGTTCTTCCAACACCCCCTGTTAAAGAGGCTGTCTATTTTTCATTGGATACTCTTTCCTGCTTCATCAGGAATTGGCCGTACATTTGTGGTTCCAGTTCTGGGTTCTCTCTTCTATTCCACTGGTCTATGTGTATGTTTTTGTGCCAATACCATACTGTCTTGATGATGACAGCTTTGTAGTAGAGGTGAAAGTCTGGGATTGTGATGCCTCCCGTTTTGGTTTTCTTCTTCAATATTACTTTAGCTATTCAGGGTCTTTTGTGGTTCCAAACGAATTTTAGGATCATTTGTTCTAGCTTTGAGAAGAATGTTGGTGCAATTTTGATGGGGATTGCATTGAATGTGTAGATTACTTTAGGTAATAATGACACTTTAACAATGTTTATTCTTCTGATCCATGAGCATGGAATGTTTTTCCATGTCTTTGTGTCTTCTTCAATTTCCTTCATAAGTCTTCTATGGTTTTCAGCATACAGGTCTTTTACATCTTTGGTTAGGTTTATTCCTAGTTATTTGATGGTTTTTCGTGCAATTGTGAATAGGATCATTTTCTTATTTCTCTTCCTGTTGCTTCATTATTGGTGTGTAAAAATGCAACTTATTTCCATACCTTGATTTTGTAACCTGCGACTTTGTTCAATTCGTGTACAGTTCTAGCAGTCTTTTGGTGGTATCTTTTGGGTTTTCCATGTAAAGTATTATATCATCTGCAAAAAGTGAAAATTTGACTTCTTCTTTGCCAATTTTGATGACTTTTATTTCATTTTGTTGTTTGATTGCTGATGCTAGGACTTCCAGCACTATGTTAAACAACAATGGTGAGAGTGAACATCCTGTCATGTTCCTGATCTCAGAGAGAAAGCTCTCAGTTTTTCCCCATTGAGAATGATATTATCTGTGGCCTTTTCATATATGGCTCTTATGATGTTTAGGTATGTTCCTTCTTTCCCAACTTTATTGAGGGTTTTTATTAAGAAGTGATGCTATATTTTGTCAAATGCTTTCTCTGCATCTATTGAGAGGATATATGGTTCTTATCCTTTCTTTTATTAATGTGATGCTTCACATTGATTGATTTTTGAATACTGAACTAGCCCTGCAGCCAGGAATGAATCCCACTTGATGATGGTGAATATTTTTTTATTTGCAGTTGAACTCCATTTACTAGTATCTTGTTGAGAATTTTTGCATCCATATTCATTAGGGATTTTGGCCTGTAATTCTTTCTCTCTCTCTCTCTCTCTTTCTCTCTCTCTCTCTTTTTTTTTTTTTTTTTTTTTTTTTTTTTTTTTTTTTTTTTTTTTTTTTTTTTTTTTTTTTTTTTTTTTTTTTTTTTTTGCTAGATCTCTGGTTTGTGAATCAAGGTAATTCTGGCTTCGTGAATGAATCTGGAAGTTTTCCTTCAATTTCTATTTTTTTTTTTTGGAACTGCTTGAGAAAGATAGATATTAACTCTGCTTTAAATGTCTGAAAAGCAGACAGTTAGAATTCCTCAGGGAAGCCACCTGGCCCAGGACGCTTATTTATTGGTAGATTTTTGATAACTGATTTAATTTCTTTACTAGTCATGGGTCTGTTCAAATTTTCTCTTTCTTCTCGTTTGAGTTTTGGTAGTGTGTGGGTGTCTAGGAATTTGTCCATTTCTTCCAGATTGTCCAGTTTGTTGGCATATCAGTTTTCACAGTATTCTTTACTAATTGTATTTCTGAGATATTAGTTGTGATAAGTCCATTTTCATTCATGATTTTATTTGTTTGGTTCCTCTCTCTTTTTGACAAGTTTGGTTAGGGGATTATTAATTAGTTTTTTTTTTAAACAGCTCTTAGTTTCATAGATCTATTCTACTCGTTTTGGGGGTTATTTTTGGATTCTATAATGTCTATTTGTGCTCTGATCTTTATTATTTCTCTTCTTCTGCTGGCCTTGGGGTTTCTTGCTATTCTTCTTCTAGCTCCTTTAGGTGTGATGTTAGATTTTGTATTTGGGATTCTTCTTCATTCTTGAGATAGGCCTTATTGCAATGTATTTTCCTCTTTGGACTGACTTTGCTGCATCTCAAGGGTTTAGATTGTTGTATTTTCATTTTCATTTGTTTCCATATATTTTAAAATTTCTTCTCTAATTGCCTGGTTGACCCATTAATTGTTTAGTAGGATATTCTCTAACCTCTATGCATTTGGAGGTTTTCTAAACTTTTTCCTGTGGTTGATTTCAAGTTTCATAGCAAAGTGATCTAAAAGGGTATGTGGTATGATCTCAATTCTTTTATATTTACTGATGGATGTTTTGTGACCCAGTATGTGATATATCTTGGAGAATATACAGTGTGTACTCAAGAAGAATGTATATTCTGTTGTTTTAGGATGAAAAACTCTCATTATATCTGTCAAATTAACTGGTCCTGTGTATCATTCAAGGCCATTGTTTCTTTATTGATTTTTCTCCTAGAAGATCTGTTCATTTCTGTAAGTGGAGTATTAAAGTCCCCTGCAATTATCACATTCTTACCAATAAGATTGCTTATGTTTGTAATTGTTTTATATATTTGGGTTCCTCTGAATTAGGAGAATAAACATTTATATTGCTAGCTTTTCTTGATGAATAGACTCAATAATTATGATATAATGCCTTTCTTCATCTCTTGTTAAAGCCTTTAGTTTAAAATCTAGTTTGTCTGATATATATTATGTATACTCTAGCTTTCTTTTGATTGTCAACATCATGATAGATGGTTCTCCATCCCTTTAATTTCAATCTGAAGGTGTTCTCAGATGTAAAATGGGTCTCTTGTAGACAGCAAATAGATGTTTTTTAAAAAAAAATCATTCTGATACCCTATATCTTTTGATTAGAGCATTTAGTACTTTTACATTCAGTGTTACTATTGAAAGATATGGATTTAGAGTCATTGTGTTCTCTGTAGGTTCATGCTTGCAGTGGTGTCTCTGGTCCTTTGTGGTCTAGCAGCATTCCACTTAGGATCTTGTGTAGGGATGTTTTTGAGGTGATGAACTCCTTCGGTTTTTGTTTCTTTGGGAAAACCTGTATCTCTCCTTTTATTCTGAATGACAATATTGCTGGATAAAGGATCCTTGGCTGCATATTTTTCTATTCAGCACATTGAATATTTCCTGACATTTCCTTCTGTCCTAGCCAGGTGTCAGTAGATAGGTCTGCTACTAACCTTATGTATCTACCCTGGTAGGTTAAGACTCGTTTGTCCCTAGCTGCTTTTAGAATTACTTCATTATCTTTGTGTTTTGTCAGTTTCACTATGATATGTCATGCAGAAGATCTATTCAAGTTATATCTGAAGGGAGTTCTCTGTATCTTGTGGGGAGCTGCCAGAAGAGCTGCCAGAAGAAAAGATATGTGCCTCGACCTGCAAGATCAGCCACCCGCACAGCTGAGCTGCGTTATCACTCCCTGCACAGCAGAGCTGCATTATCACTTCCAGCCCAGGGCCTGTAGGCTAGGCTTTCTTATTGGTTTCCCAGGTGCTGTGCTTTTAGTTTCTCCCTTGTCCTTGCCCTTGTTTCTTAGCAACTGACTTACGTCAGCTGCCTGCCTTCTACCCTTTATAAGATGTGTGTGGTCTCTCAAAAAAGAAGGCTTGATCAGAGACTTGTCTTGTCTCCGTTCTCTGCGTCCCCTGCCCCCTAAATCTCACTCCCTCCCTCAGGACCTGCGTTGACCGACCTGCTGGATGGGTCAGTATCTCCTGGATTTCAATGTCTGTTTCCTTCCTCAGATTGGGGAAGTTCTCAGCTATGATTTGTTTAAGTACACCTTCGACCCCTTTCTCTCTTCTTATGGAAATCCTATGATACAGATATTGTTCCATTTTATTGAATCACTTAATTCTCTAATTCTCCCCTCATGATCCAGAACATCTTTCTCTCTTTCTCAGCTTCATCTTTTTCCATAATTATCTTCTATTTCACTTAATCCCATCTCTACCTCTTCAATCCTTGCTGTAACCCCTCTAGTTCATTTTGTACCTCATTTTTAAATTCATTATGACTATTTTTTAGTTCCTTGGTCTCTGCAGCAATAGAGTCTCTGGTGTCTTCTATACTTTTGTCAAGCCCAGCAATTAATCTTATGACTATTATTGTAAATATTTGTTCATTTATATTGTTTATATTTGTTTTTTTTAATCAATTCTTTAGCTGTCATTTCTTCCTAGAATTTCTTTTGAGGAGGATTATTCTGTTTCATCCTTTTTTGTCCCTAGTTTTCTGTCCCTTATGTGACTTAAAAGTGTGTTATGTGCCCTGCACCTGTGAGTACTAGTATATTAAAGAGGGGTCATAGACTGTCTGGGGCCTGGCCCTTCAGGAGGGTTTTTTGGAGTGTGTTACTTGCTCTCTGTTGTTGTGACTCTGGTTGCTTTATCTCCCTATGCATAGTGATGTTTTGGGCCCTCCACCTGGTGTGCTTTGATTTGTTCATTCAAGTAGCCCTGGAAAGGAAAACAAACAAATAAACCAAAACCAAAACCAAACAAACATCAACAAAAACAAGAAACAAAAAAACACCAGCTACAACTAAACAATGGGTGGGGGTGGTATTGATGGAAGATGCCTTATCCCATACAAAGACAGACATGACAGCATTGGGGAAACAAAATATAATTGACCAGACAGAGAAACTATATGGCTTAATTCAGAGAGAGAGAGAGAGAGAGAGAGAGAGAGAGAGGAAAATAAAAAAGGAAATGTAGAACAGGTATAAAGAGATTAGATTGTGTCTGGTGTAAGAAAGTGGTCTAGTTTCATTCTTCTGCATGCTAAGTGAAATAAGTCAGGCAGAGAAGGACAGATACCCTATGTTTGCACTCATAGGTCTAACAGAAGAACAGGAGAAACCTAATGGAGGACCAGGGGGAGGGGAAGGGGGAAATAGAGCTGGAGAGAGAGAGAGACGCAAAACCTGAGAGACTATTGAATACTGAAAACAAACCGAGGGTTGAAGGGGGAGGGGGAGGGGGAAGGGAGGTGGTGGTAATGGAGGAGGGCACTTGTGGGGAAGAGCCCTGGGGGTTATATGGAAACCAATTTGACAATAAACTACTTTTAAAAAGAGAGATTAGATTAAATATGTCTGCTTAAAGAAATCAACAACCAGAATGACCAGACTAGATGAGGGATGAAATAAGAAGGTGATAAGGCAGATCTATCTATCTGGTTGCCTTGGAGGGGGTGGCAGCACTGGTCTAGAGGAGGGGCTGTCTGGTTCATCAGCGTCAATCCCATTCTTGTAGATACAAAGTTACCAGGTGTGAAAGAGCATGACAAGTCCTACCTCCTCTGTGGACCCACCATCCATTCCCTGAAGCCTCACCTTGTGGGTGATGAGGAGAAACATGGTGAAACTCCAGTGTCTCCTCCAAAACTAAGTGTCCCAAACCACTCTGTTGAGGCCATCCTCACAGTGCTATGGGTGTGAATGAGGCGGTTTGTCCCGCCCCACTGATGCCCGTTTCTCCCTGCTGCTCAGCTGGGATTTAAACCCTGAAATCTTCAGAAGGCTCTGTGCCCTGGCTCTGGGGAAATGCCGCTCTGTGCCACTGACATGTGGCCTCTGGCTGGCGGGCACAGGCAGTTTTTGTATTTTGAATGGTTATATACCTTCTCCCCACAGCACTCCATGGAGAGGATTGGTTTCTCCCACTGCAGACTGCACCTCTGAACTAGTTACTGAGCCCGAGGCTGGCTCTCTCCTCCCCAGGGGTGCAAACAGGGCAGCCGTCCCAGTCTGGAGAAAGTCCCACAGTTAGAGATTGGATATTTCCCTGGCCTCATCCATGGTTTTTATCTTGTCCAGGTATAGTCCTATGCTTTCACAGCCTTTCTTTATTTTCCTTCTGTCTCTCCACCGAAGAGGATCCTTTCCATCCATGCCTACGTTGCCCAAATTATTTCTCTCAGTTTGCAAGCATGCACCTATGGCCTGCCAGATTGTCCCTGTGGGTTCCTGGAATGTCTCTGTCCCTCTGCAGACTGGACTCTTGGAATCCAAAGTCCTTTGACCTCAATACTTCTGTTTGAGAAATGAAGGAACATCAGGTATTCCTATTTCTCCACCATGTTGGATCTCACAGATGTTGGTTTCTCAATACCATCCTCCAATAAAAGGAAGCTCTGTGTACAGTGTTTTGTTGTTGATAAACAGAGATTGCCAGAAATTTCTGTCCTGGATTTCTTTATTCCATTCTAGTTAGTTATCAACTTTGAAGACATCTGGGCAACTCTGGGTCTGGGGACTCTTCCTCTATGAACCATGGTTGCTGTCCTTGTTCCAACCTGAAGATCACTTCTGGTTTAGGGACACAGCACCCCACTGAGGCAAGGTGGCTGTAGTTCTCCAGCATCATATTCCTGTACAGGGCTATCTCAGCAGGGTCCAGGCACTGCCACTCCTTCTGGGAGAAGCCCACAGTCACATCTTCAAATGATAAGGTTCCCTGCAGGATTGTGGAGTTTCTGGACCATCTCTCATGGTAGGCCAGAGAACCTAGAAGGGCCTGTGAAGTACTACACATGCAAAAATACTTTTTTTAAAAAAAAGACAGAGAAAAAGAGAAGACAGAAATCTGAAATTTTATATGCCATATTTTTAAAGTTTATTTTCTACCAAGAAGACCTTGGGTTTTAAGAGTTCACATATTCCAAACAAGGGCATCTCAAATGATTTAGAAGGACCACTGATGCCCACAGAGCATGTGTGCTGTCCAACCTATCCTTAGAACCAGCTACTTTTGGTTCAGCCAATAGCTTTCCTAGGCTTATGGGAAGTAAGAAGAACAGGAAGATAAACACATTCAGATTTTATTTATAACACACATTAACTTTAGTTCAGAATATGAATAATTACTTCCAAATACTGAGGTGGAAAATCTATTTCAGTTTATCTGCTAAACTAAAGGAGAGTGATCTGTGCAGGGAAGGCTTATTTACATTATCTTACTTTCCTTCAAAGCATTTTCTATATTTTGAGAGTTAATTTTTCCACTGATGTTTCCTTTGATTTTATTTCATCTGAAGATAACCAGGCAGAGCAAAGAAGCAAAGTACAATGTGTGGGTCTGTCAGCATGATGATGGCTCTATATTCATAAGGGAAAATAGTTTTCCTTCATCTTCCCCTTTCCCTTCAGAAGGGGTGATCTGCTGCTGAGATGACTTGCTCCCAGAGAGGATAAACATGCCTGGTTGGTTAACACAGTCATGAAAGGGATGGATTGGGTTGACTCTGTAGATGCTTTTCTACTAACGCCTAAGAAATTCTGGATACTAAATGCCCTCATGCCAAGCACTGATGTAAGAGTGTTTACAGGAATTTTAGGCCCCATTCTGTGTACAGCTGGGAAGTCTAGGACATAGTGGCCAGTTCAGATGGGAAATTGAGTCACTCTGTACTCATTGTGCTTGCGTCTACCACATCTGAGCTCTAGATCCACCTACCACTTTAGGGATCCTAGAAGTGGAGAGTTTTAATTTTATCTCAAAGAAACAATCTAACTCTATTTGTAAATTATGATCAACAATAAAGCTATACTTAAAAATTTGTCACTGCGTGTTCAGGCTCACATAGCCCTTCTGTTGACATGAAAGGGGCTAATATTTTCACTTTCAATATAATCTTACCAATTCATGCTACCAACACCCAGTTTAATATCTCATTTCTTATGACTAATTTCCTTTGTAGATTTAGCCTGACACTGATATGCTGTTGGGTTCATTCTGGCACAACAGTAGCCAGTTTATGTTAGGCAATGGGACTTGATTCATTCTTCCAGGATTTTAAATCCTCTTCACATCTGGGCTCTTTGCAATAGGTAATTACATTTACATGCAAAATCCTATATTCTTAATGTTTTGGTGGTGATGGGAGAGATCCAGACTTACAATCTATCCATAATTACTGTGAACACAATACAGCTTCAACTTCACTAAAGTCAGATTCTATTTAACAGGTATATTCTGCCTGAATAATTAATGTGAATTTGTTTTAACATATATTCTAGAAGAGCCATGTATTTTTATTCTGAACAATCAATCTATATCTATATCTATCTATCTATCTATCTATCTATCTATATGTCTTGGTTGATTGGTTTTAGATTAGCCATTTAATGAAAGTAAAATGTATTTGGAGAGATTCAATGCTACTGCCAGTTTATCAGGAGCTCTGAAGACAAAAAAAAAAAAAAAATGGAATTATTTGGTGGGTTCCTCTCCCTTAATGGGAAAGTCATGCTACAGGCAACCCCTTGGGATAATGAAAGGAACTGGGTGTAAAACGTAAACATGCGATTAGGGAGCCTTAGCTGTTTGGTATGTTTATCTATGGTGTATCTTTCCAAGCTAATTAATTTTATGCTAAAATGTTTAAAATCTAGATAATTGAGGCCTGATTTGATTACCCATCTCTTAAAAAAGAAAATATCTCATATCAAATATTCATCCATTAGCAAGTAGGTCACTCCTGGCATTGAGATATTTTAGTGTTTGGTCTCAGACTAGATTGAAGTGGGAGAAGACCTGCCACACTAACAAAATATTTGTAAAAATATCTTTGCGTATCATTCCATTTCAATAAAAATTAATACACAAAAGCCTCCTGGGTGGTCAGAAAAATCTTATGAATCTCAGGCATGTCAAAGAAGAAAAGTAAGCTCTTTTCTCTAACTTTTCCCCTCTGCATTCTGAAAGGCTGATTTCTCTAAGATGCTTGGAGAGGTTGCTCCTCTGCATGTCTCAGGCCCAACCCTTGGAGAGATGTTCTTAGTACGTGAG
Source organism: Helogale parvula (assembly GCA_004023845.1). Classification (NCBI taxonomy): domain Eukaryota; kingdom Metazoa; phylum Chordata; class Mammalia; order Carnivora; family Herpestidae; genus Helogale; species Helogale parvula. Next base: position 36,903 of record PJEM01004361.1, on the reverse strand, counting down.
GTTAGCTCTATCTGAAAGTTGGTAGCTTTATCTGAATGTTGTGGTTAAAGAGCATTAAATAGTACTCTATATCTCAAATTCTTGACAAATTGATAGTTAAGAGTCTTCCATTTGCAATTCATTTCTTTGAATTTATTGCCTCCTTTAAGTAGGATCTTATATAGGCTGCAAATGCTCCTGGAGAGAGTTTTTCCTCTCATTTCTAGGGCCTTCTCTGATACTGTGTTTGATTGAATTTTGGAAGTTGTTTGGGTGATTTCCAGGCTGACCTGGAGTTTGGAGAAAAAGGGTGTCTGTGAAAAATTATCTAGAAGACAATACATATCCCCCATAGGAAAGCCAAGCCAGAGGGGCCTGATTTATTCAAGTTTGTATTTCACTTTTGTTGCAATTGTTCTAATGACACTGCAACAAGAAGTAGATGGCTCTCTTTATAGGAACCCTCCAGAAACTAATAGGGAAAATTCTGCTAGAAGATGGCTGACAAGACTGATAGGGAAATTCCAGTCTCTCCCATTCTGGGTTTTCCTTCCCACCTGGCTTGCCACAGAAACAGACTATAAATTGTCACTTCTGCTTATCTTCTGGGCTCAGACCTCTGGAGAATGATCTCCTCTGAGCTCACCAGTGTAAAATAAACCTCCTGCCTCCCAAGATCTCCAAGTGCCACTTGATTCTTCTGCTAGGTGATCCAGATGAGATTCCATAACAAAACCAGGTGGGGTGAACATCTGAGACAAGCCAGGGCCTGGTGGCAAGGGGAACACTAACAGAGAGAAGGGCCCCAGACTCTGACCTATATAAAGCTCTGAGGCTTATTATGCTGAGCCACGTTCTAATTTGGGAAGCCTATTAGCCAGAGATGACCACTGCAGCCTCTACCCACTGGGATATCACAAAAATGTCTCTTGGGCTGGCAGCAGAGATCTTTCTTTTGGTCTTATTCCTTATGGCCTACTGCATCATATAGAAGACAGTTGTTTGCAAGGGCATAAGATAACCCATAGTCACCCAGAGAAGTGTGGATTTGGCATGCCTGTCAGCAGTGGTCCAAATATGTCAGGTAAAGGGAAAGAATATTTGAATTATTAATAGCCAGGAAAAAATGGTATAAATAAATAAATAAATAAATAAATGCAATATGCATTAAATAGGTGTGATAAAATTATTTCTATAGCAACATTTAAGCTTTGCACATGAATAATACACAATAAATATTGAATTGAACTGCAAAATGTTGAATTCCTCTGGGTTAGATCTCAGGGATGTTTCTTTATTATCTTCTTTTTTACTTTATTACCAGTTTGTACTATTTATTCTTGTGACTTTCAATACCTTCTGATGCCCCCATTGCCAGGCTGGATGCCTCTTTGGAGCAACAAAAGCACACATCTATGTACTGGCCACACACTGTATGTACTGGAGACAACTGAAAATCAACATGTACCAAATGAAGTCCTTGACTTCTCCCCCAAGACTTGTATCCCTACATTTCCCATCTCAGTAAATGTCACCACCACCTACTTTATTGTTTAATTAAGGAAACTGTCCTCATTTCCTCCTTCTCCATCTCCTCTCGTGCCCCAATCATTATCAAGTCCAAATATATCATGAACTTAACCTTTTCCCTCCAAGTTCAATGCCACCATGCTTATCAAAACCACTGCCACTGCTTTTTGATTCTCAATCATAGCCTACCAAATCTTTCTGCTCTGCCCATTTGCAGTCCTTTCCACATAATAGTCACCATTGTTTCTTATAAACATAAATTAGATGACATCTCACCTCTGCTTAAAACCTTCCAGTGATGTCCCATTGCACTTGGAAGAAAGCTCACTTTTCTATAATAGCTTACAACACCCTAAGCACATAGCATACCCCCACATCTATCCCACTCCTGTATGTCTTCTCTGCTCCCCAGTGTTACCCAACATGGCCCTGAGACTAACATATTACCTAGGTATCTTAGCTGAAGTGTCAGTTCCTCACAGGCGGCCTTGTCTACCTGTTTATTTAGTCCACTTCTCCCTGTTATTCTCTGTCTTTGCAAACAGTGCACTTCCTTCATTGCCTGCACCACAATTTGCAAGTATATATTCACTTAATTTCTTGTGTACTTTGTCTTTCCCCCTAGACTATAAACTGTGAGAGCAGGAGCCATATATTTCTTTTAAATTTCATCTTTGAGTAAATGAAGTGTCTGCATTGTTTTGGTAACACAACCTTTAACTTTTTATTTTGGACTCTGAAAAATCTTCTAAAAATCAGTTACTTCAAAAAAACATTCTAAACTTCAAGTTATCCCACCACTGTACTACCATTGGGGTCTTCTTGTCCATCTGGCCACTAACTCATGGAAACCCTGGGGTCGAGGAACACTCACTGTCAATAAATTGTTAGGACTTATTTTTGAACAGTAATTAATGTTTATGGAATCCTGAATGTGTGCTCAGTATTGTGTAACTCTCAGAACAAGTTGATGAGAGGCTGTATTCGTCTGAGTCCTAGCAAGAGACAAATGGTAATGCAAAAAAAGAATTTAAATAAGTGGCTATTTACAGAGATTTGAGTGAAAGCAGGGGAATAAAAAGTTCTGTGAGGACGTCTGAAGTGTTTATAATGAAGGAGAGAAGTCGTCACTCTGTAAGGGATACAGTATGCTCTGCCCAAGTCCCTTGTTTAGATCTGGAGGACTCAGTCCCCTGGCTGGTGGCAGTGCCACTAACTGGCAGCCATTAGCAGCCAGACCTCTGGAAAGCTGGGAATTGCCTTGGCTGAAGACAGCTATTTGCATCCAATGTCTACTCTACTATAGAGAGATAAGGTCTTGATCCCCTCAGGACAACTCTGAAGATTCATCCCAACTTCAGAGATGCCCATAGAATCAGCATAGATCTTTGACTACAAACTCCCTCTGCCCAATCCTAATTCATTTCTTTCTCCCATAGGGGTGGATCCAAAGAGCCTTTTCTATTGATCTACTTGCATATGAGTTCCCATTTCAGAGTCTGCTCCCTAGAGAACCCAATTCACAGCATCCTTTTGGCCTGAAGATGCAAGGAAAGAGAATAGTGGTACCAAAACTCAGTGAATGCTGTAGCTAGTATTAGAGGGGATGCATGATGAAAGCTGTAAGCAGCTGTCTACCTTGAACTTTCAAGGAGTTGGGGACAAGCTCTGACCTCTTTTTCTTTTCACTTTCCACTTTCCTGATACCATCTTCAGCCAAATACAACTGAAAGTTGGAGTTACAGGGCCCCTGATTGAGGCTTTCCTGGAAAATCAGCCTCCTGGGGCAGAGAAGGGTGGAGGGTTAATCTGGAGGGGCAAAGGCAGAAGAATCAACATAGGTGGGTACTATTATTCTTCCCTGTTTACAGATATGGAAATAGATAAAAAGATATGATATGACGTGAATAAGGTCATGCAGCTTGAAAGGACATGATAGAATTTAGACTTCAAGGTCTATGTTCTTAGTCCCATCTTTATAAAATCTGTTTTAATTTCCATTACTTCTTTCCCTTCTAGGACTTAGTAGCTCTTTATGCACCAAGTCTGGTCTTTCTATTTCTTTTGCAATTCTCTCATTCAAACACACAAATTAGATTTGTGTCTATGAGACCTGAGAACAGGAAAGAAAAATTAGAAATTGAAAAAGTAATGTCATCAAATCCTTGCTGAGCATATGTCCATGTTCCACAGCTCTAGGTAAGTTCTGTTCAGTTGACCAACAACATTGATTTCTAGAATAAAATATCAAACAGTTGTTTGAACTATCAAATCCTAATTATATGAAATGTCTAATGTAAACCCCTAACATGTTATCTTTCCTGGGCAGTAATGCTCCTAATCAGAAAGGGCATGTAACTTAAAGTGAACCTTCAGTTAGTTTTAACAAAGGTATTGTAATTCATGGTTGTATTTATTGATCTCCCCTGATGTGCTGACTCAGCCTTAGAGCTTATCTCAGTCAGTATCTCCTTCCAGAGGACAGCTCTCTTTATGTGGGGAAGCTGCAGAAATAATCCAGCTCAACTGGAGGCTTACCTTTGGTCTACAGAGGTCAGGGATCTCAGTGGAGACTGACTGGGACAAAAGAAGAAGGTTTCTCCAACAAGACTTTGGAAAAATGAATCATGGTTGATGCTGGTATTTTCACTGTAATTTTTTTCTGGAGGAGATGATGCCACAAGTCCTGTGAAGGGTCACTGCTGAATACTCAAAAAGGAAAAGATTCTTGTAGGGAGACTAAGCAGTGGGACAAAGTCAGGGATTACTTTTTAGGTTCTTCTCTCTGTTCCTAGAATGTTTTCACCTTTGGATTTCTGAAACTGATTTTTCCTTTGCTTCAGATAGTTTCCTCAGCACTTGTGTAGCTGTCTGATTCTCCTCATCCAAGTCTCTGCTCAAACGTTGCTTCCTCAAAGAGGCCCTCTCTGACAATCCTATATAAAATGTCTCCTTCCGCGTGGACATTCTTAATTCTACTTCCCAGTTTTATTTACTCACAGAACTTATCATTTATGAAATTTTCTTTTATGTTACATCTTTCCAGTTAGGACATTCACTCTGCAAAACCAAAGATTCTGTCTTATTTACTGTACGTTGAGCATAATAGGTGCTCAATAAATATTTCTTGAGTGAATGAATAAGTGAGTAAATGAATGAACTTCAGGGGCCATACCTGTCATCATAGAGGAAGCTGGTCAGGTGGATCTGTTTTCCATCTTAGCAGGCAGATTTTGAGACTAGCTCAGACTCTTTCTTTCAGAAAGGCCTCTGAGATGAAGGAAGATTTGAGTTGAGTCAATAGGGATACAACTTGGTGGTATATAAAAGGAGACTTTTACTGCTTTCCTCAACTTCAACTGAGAAACACTCCTGAGGCAAATTTTTCAAGCTCATTACTTTGGCTATTTTATAAGTCATCAGAGGGTCTATGGTCAATCTTGGTTGTCAGGACACTAAACAAATGCAATTCCTTAATTAGCTTCTGCGTGTTAACTGCATCCAACGCTGAGCTGAGAGCAATCCATTGTGCCTGCTGAACAGTGGTGCTAAGAGAAAGAGTAATTGGCCAGCATTAGAAAGGGATAAATTTAGTTTAGGTATTTGGAACAAAATCTGCTTTGTCAGAAAAATTAGACAGTGGAATGATCTGATTAATGAACATGAAATAATACTTTGATGCTTTGAAAAACAAAGTCTAGAAACACTGAAGGGAGAGTGAATGAGAAATTGAGGGAGAAGATAAGACAAAAAATTTTCTCATTCTTCATTTTTCTATCATCAACTTTGGGACACCTCTTCAAAGGGAAGTCGAGGTGCACACATTGACAAGTAAAAAGGGTGAAAATCTCACTTAAAACTGGCATTAAAATACATATTATGCTTTAAGATTTTTTTAATTAAGGGGGCGCCTGTGTGGCTCAGTTGGTTGAGCATCTGACTTTGGCTCAGGTCATGATCTCATGGTTCGAGCCCCACGTCAGGCTCTGTGCTGACTGCTAGCTCAGAGCCTGGAGCCTGCTTCAGATTCTGTGTCTCTTTCTCATTCTGCCCCTCCCCTGGTTGCACTCTGTCTCTCTCTGTCTCTCAAAAATAACTGTAAAAAAATTTTTAATAAAATAAATAAAATAAAAATTTTTAATTAAGGTATATACATTTGCTAAAGTGTGTGTGTGTGTGTGTGTGTATATATATATACATATATATATATATGTATATATGCATTACATCTTCGTATCCATTCATCAGTCAATGGATATTTGGGCTCTCTTCATAGTTTGGCTATTGATGATAGTGGTGCTATAAATATTGGAGTGAACACACCCTTTTGAATCTGTATTTTTGTACCCTTTGGGTAAATGCCTAATAGTGCAATTCCTGGATCACGGGATAGTTCTATTTTTAGTTTTTTTGAGGAACCTTCATACTGTTCTTCAGAGTGGCTGCACCTTTTTACATTCCCATCAACAGTGCAAGATGGTTTCCCTTTCTCCACATCCTCACCATCTGTCATTTCTTGTGTTGCTAATTTTAGCCATTCTGACAGGTGTGAGGTAGTATCCCATTATAGTTTTGATTTGTATTTCCATGCTGATGAGTGAGGTTGAGTATATTTTCATGTGTCTGATTCCAAAATCTGTAAAGAACGTATCAAACTCAACATCTACAGAACAAGCCAATTAAGAAATGGGTAGAGGACATAAAAACATACTTTTCCAAAGAGGACTCCCAGATGTCTAACATACATATTCATGCTTTCTTAACCCATTCATCTACTGAGGTTGCTACAATATAGTGGATATTGTAAATAAAGCTGCAATAAACATAAATATCCACATATCTCTTCAAGTTCATGTTTTTGTTTTCTTTGGATATGTACCCCAAAGTTGAATTGCTGGATCACATGGTAATTCTATTTAAAAGTTTTTTAAGAACCTCAGTACTGTTTTATATAAGGGCTGCACCAATTTACACTCTCACCAACAGTGGACAGAGTTCACTTTTCTTCACATCCTCACAAGTACCTGCTATTGTCTTTTTGATAATAGCCAATCCAAAAGGTGCGAGATGAGATCTTACTATGGTTTTGATTTGCATTTTCTTTATGATTAGTGATCTTTTCATGTGCCTGTTGGCCATCTGGATGTCTTGTTGGGAAAATGTCTATTCAGGTTGCCTCCCCCTTTTCTAATCAGGTTGTTTGTTTTTTGATATTAAGTTGTGTATGTTCTTTATATATTTTGAATATTAACCTGTCATCAGATGTCTGATTTCCAGAATATGTTCTCCCATTCAGAGGTTGTCTTTTCATTTTGTTGATGGCTTCCTTTACTGTCGAAAAGCTTTTTAGTTTGATGTAATCTCATTTATTTATTTTCACTTTCGTTGCCCTTGCCTGGAGAGACTGGTACATGTATGTATGTGTATATGTGTGTGTGTGTGTGTGTGTGTGTGTGTGTGTGTATGCTAGCTAACTAGCTAGCTAAGACTGATGTCACTGAACTTACTGCTTATGTTGTCTTCCATGAGTGTTATGGTTTCAAATCTTAACATTCAACTCTTTAATTCATTTTGAATTTTTGTGTATGGTATAATATTCTAGTTTTTCTTTCTTTATTTCTTCCTTTTTCTTCCTTTCTTTTCTTTTCTTCTTCTTCTTTTTTTTTTTTTTTTTTTTTTTTTTTTTTTTTTTTTTTTTTTTTTTTTTTTTTTTTTTTTTTTTTTTTTTTTTTTTTTTTTTTTTTTTTTTTTTTGCGTATAACTGTCAAGGCTTCCCAACACCATTTACTGAAGGGACTGTCTTATCCTAATTGTATGTTTCTGCTTTATTTATTATAGATTAATTGGCCACATATGTTTGGGTTTATTTCTGGGCTGTCTGTTCTATTCCTTTGACCTATGTGTGGGTTTTTGTGCCATTTTGTACCATGCTGTTTTGATTACTATAACTTTGTAGTATAGTTTAAAATCAGGAAGTGTGATATTTCTAGATTTATCCATCTTCTTTCTCCAGATAGCTCTGGTTGTTTGGGGTCTTTTGTGACTCTATAAAAATTTTAAGATTATTTGTTCTAGTTTTGTGAAAAGTGTTATTGATATTTTGGTGGGGATTACATTAAATCTTCTGGTTGATTTAGGAAGTATGAACATTTTAACAATATCAATTTTTCCAATTAATGAGCACAGAATACCTTTCCATTTATTAGTGTCTTCAATTTCTTTCATCCATATTTTAGTTTTCAGAACACAAATCTTTCACCTCCTTTGTTAAATTTTCCTTTTGATGTAATTGTATGTGGGATTGTTTTGTTAATTCCTCTTTCTAATAACTCATTGTACAGAAATGCAACCAATTTCTGTATGATAATTATTTGTATCTCGCAACTTTACTGAATTCATTTACTAGTTTTAATAGGTTTTGGTGGAGTATCGGGGGTTTTCTATATATGGTATCTTGTCATCCAAAAATAATGATAGTTTTACCTCTTCAATATAGGTATCTTTTATTTCTTTTTCTTGTGTAATTGCTCTGGTTAGGACTTCAAAAACTATGCTGAATTAAAGTAACAAGGGTGTGATCTTTGCCTTGTTCTGATCTGAGGGGAAAAGATTTCAGTTTTTCAGGACTGACTGTGATGTTAAATGTAGATTTGTCATATATGGTCTTTATTATGTTGAGGTACATTCTATACTCAGTTTATTGAGAGTTTTTATCATAAATAGATGTCGAATTTTGTCAAATGCTTCTCCTACATTTATTGAGATGATCATGTGATTTTATTCTTTGTTTTATTGATGTGGTACACCATGTTGATTGATTTGCAAATATTGAACTGTCTTTGTATTCCCAGAATAAATTCTACTTGATTGTGGTGTATGATGTTTTTGTATTGTTGAATTTTATTGGCTAATTTGTTTTGAAGATTTTTGCATCTAGCTTCATCAAGGATGTTGGCCTGTAATTTTCCTTTCCTTTCCTTTCCTTGCTTTGCCTTGCCTCACCTCACCTCTCTTGTACTCTCCTGTCCTCCTTCCTTCCTTTTTCCTTTCTCTCTCTCCCTCTCCTCCTCCCTCCTTTCTTCCTTCATTTCTTACTTCCTTTCACTTTGTCTGGTTTTGGTATCAGGGTCATGCTGGTCTCATAAAATTAACTTGGAAGTATTTCTTTCTCTTCAATTTTGTGAAATAATTTGAAAAGGATAGATACCAATTCTGCATGGAATGTTTGGTAGCATTCATTTGTGAAGCTGTGTGGTCCTGGACTGTTGTTTTTGGGGAGTTTAAAAATTACTGATTCAGTTTTATTACTTGTAATTAGTATATTCATATTTTCTATTTCTTCATGATTTAGTAATGAAAGGTTGTGTGTTTCTAGGAATTTATCAATTTCTTTTAGTTTTGCCAATTTTTTGGCATATAATTATTTGTAATAATTTCTTATGATAGTTCATATTTCTGTGGTATCAGTTATAACTTTTTAAATCTAATTTTATTTATTTGGACCCTCTTTCTTATTTTCTTGGTGAGTCTGGCTAAAAATTTATCAATTTTGCTTATCTTATCAAAGAACCAGCTCTTAGTTTCATTGATCTTCACTACTTTTTGTTTCATTTCTACTTCATTTATTTTCATTTTATTTTTTAATAGAATACTAAATTTGGTCTTTCTTTGTTCTTATTCTAGGTTCTTCAGGTTTAAAGTTATATTTTTTATTTGAGAATTTTTCTTGTTTCTTAAGGTAGCCTTTATCACTATGAACTCTCGGAATTGCTTTGCTGCATCCTGAAAATTTTGGAAAGTTGTGTTTCTATTTTCATTTATTTCAAGGTATTTTTTGATTTCCTCTATGATGTCTTCATTGATTCAACAGTTGTTTAGTAACATGTTGTTTAGTTTCCATTTGTTTGTGTTTTTTTCAATTTTCATTTTGTAATTGATTTCTAGTTTTATATTATTGTCATCAGAAAAATGCTTGATATGATTTTAATCTGCCCTAATTTAACACTTGTTTTCTGTCCTAATATATAATCTCTTGTGAAGAATGTTCCACGTGTGTTCTTAAGTTGTTGAATAAAATGTTCTTTCTATGTATATACATATGCCTATGCATATTCGCTCATCTGGTCTAATGTTTCTTTATTGATTTTCTGTCCAGTGGTCTATCCATTGTAAGTGGTATATTAAAGTCCCCTGCAAATATTGCATTACTGTAAAATTTTCCTTTTATGTATGTTAGTATTTACTTTATATATTTAGGTGCTGCTATACTGGGTGCATAAATATTTTTGGATGTACTATCCTTTGTTTGGATTGACCCCTTTATTATTATGTAATCCTCATTGTTTCTTTTTACAGTCTTTGTTTTAAAATCTATTTTGTTTCATATTAATATTATTACCCCATTTTTCTTTTCTTTTTTTAAGTTATTTATTTATTTATTTATTTTGAGAGAGAGAATGAACAGAGGAGGGGCAGAGAGCGAGGGAGAGAGAGAATCTCAAGGAGGTTCCATGCTGTCAGTGCAGAGCCTGATGCAAGGCTCGATCCTGCAAACTGTGAGATTATGATCTGAGCCAAAATGAGAGAGGAGACACAGAATCCAAAACAGGCTCCAGGCTGGCTTCAAGCTGTCATCACAGAGCCTGACACAGGGCTCGAACTCACAAACTGTGAGATCATGACCTGAGATGAAGTTGGACGCTCAACTGACTGAGTCACCCAGTCGGCCCCTAATTTCTTAATATATTCTCTCTCTCTCACTGGCTGATTTCTGTTATCCTGTCTTTCAGACTGTTGATCTGCACTTTTGTATTCTTCAGTCTGCTGCTGACTCGCTCTAGTGTATTTTTCATTTCAGTTATTGTATTCTCCAGCTCTGATTGTTTCTTTCTTCTATTTTCTAACTGTTGAAATTCTCTAATTCTGTTGAAATTTTCCTCCATTCTTATCAGTTCAATGCTCATTATCATTACTTTGAATTCTTTATCAGGTAAATTATGTAACTGTTTCATTAGGGTTTTCCCCCAATCCCCCTACCAACTGGGGTTTTATCTTGTTGTTTCGTTTCGAATACATTCATTTGCCTTCTCCTTTTGTTTGAATTTCTGTGTTTTTTTTCTTTCTATGAATTAGCCAGAACAGCTTCCTTTCCCAGTTTTAAAGAAGTGGCCTTATGTATGAGTGTCCCCTGTGCAGACTGTGTATGGCTGGTGGTTCTGGCAGTCTGGCTGAAACTGGAGTGGGTGCAATCTAGGGTGTCCCGGTTGGAGTTTCCATGGATGGAGCTGGAGTGGGCATGGGTCATGTAGGTTCTGGGGTGCATCACACTGAAGCTGCCTTGGGGGAACAACTAGAGCCAGTATGAGTCAAGAACCTGGGGTACACTGGAGTGGCCCTAGAAGACTGGCTAGAGTATCTGGACCTTTCTTCCTTCCACACCATCACAATGGAGGGGGAATGTAAAAATTGGTGCTCATAGGTGCCTCCAACCCTGGAGAGTATTCCAGCAGTTTCCCTCCCTTTTGGTAGACACTCTTGGATTAATAAATGTATGTCCTTCATTTACAATCTCATTGCCCTTTAAACTACTGGTTTTTTTTTCCACTGTGACCCAGAGCACACAAGTATTCACAGGAGCCCCTCTGTGATATCCCTCCCTACTGCAGGTCACTGTGTTGGGGGTAGGGTTCCACCCTTTACCATATCTTTGCTTTTTCTACCCTTCTCTATGTCGTCCCCCTATCATTTGTTGTGCAGCAACTGTTCAATCTCTCAGTTTTTCTTCAACAAGAATTGGTCTATATGTAGGTATATGATTAGTGCATTCATGGGAGGAGGTGAGTTCAAGGTCTTCCTACACCACCATGTTGGACTGCCTCCTGGGAATCTTTTTATTTTTTAACATACACTCGCAGTGATGGCGATAGGTGGTGAGAGTTGACGTCTGTACAATCTCAGCAGCCGTGACTTTGGAAGGAACCCTATTTCCATGGTTTTAACTGTCAAACATGTGGTAACACACTGGGCCACTGAATGCATTGGTTAGATAGTTTGGTGTCATGAAGACTTAGCCAATAACTTATAAAATCTACTTTCACATATAACTGTGCAATTCTTTCTGTGATGACTGCTTTTACTTCCAGAAAATCAAGGTAGACCACACCATTTCTGTTTAAACTCATTTAATGCTTCCTGCTCATGAGTTTGGCTTCTGGAATTTCTTGTGTAATTTTCAGTGATGAGGCTTCAGTGATGGTTTTCTTTAAGATTCATCATGACCTGTTTTCCCAATGATCCATAATGATATGGTGCTTACATTTCATAAAAGGCTCATATTGGAGATGTCTGCTTTCTGGTATTCCATTTGGAGGGTATTTTATAAAATTTCCAGGGAGATGAGTAAAATCTCCTTATCCATATTCAAATTTGCCAGGAAAATCCATTGGAAAAATGGCTTCCAGTAATTTGAAGTAATTTAATATACTGTAAGCAAAAACTCCTTTCCAATTTGTTTCCTTGTGTGAGAGAAATATCACCCAATGATTGCATTAATGTGACTGCTAAAAAGCTTCCATATGTCTCCAGAAAGAACAAAGGTTATTGACAGAAATTGACTTTGGTCCAGGGAGTGCATTTGACTTTCAGGTGTTTCAAAAAAGCTGTGTGTAGATGGATCCCGAGGACCTAAAACCTGTCTACTCCAGGAGCCCTTAGTTCCATGCTGAGAAGCAGGGAAGTGGTCAATACTAGCAAAGGATGGGTGGAGATGCTTCTGGTGACAACTGAAAAGCTGATTCTTAGTGGAAGAGAAGACTCAGGAGTCAGACAGCCTAGGTTTGGATCCTGGCACAACGCATATTGAACATGTACCCTTGGGAAAGTTATCTATCTTGTTGTGCATCCATTTCCTTATCTGTAAAATGTGCATAATGATAATAATATCTGCTTCTGTAAAGCTGTTGTGTGCATTCTGTGCAAATGTACATCAAGCTGCATATCCTATAACAGTCAGCTGTCACTTTTCTTATTATGTCTGGACTGTAGGTCCTCTTGCCATTGCCCAGTGAACTCCACAAGTATGCAGCTATGATGCTTTAAAATGTACAAATAAGTTGCTGATTTATTCAATTTCTGTCTACACAGGGCTGGTTTTTATAATAAGACAGAAAGGTTAATTTACTTAGTGTAGAAATTTTAAAAAGCTTCTCCAGTGGGAAGGCTGGGGTGGGTGTTTCATGGAATATCTGAGATGATGTATGTGATTTGGATAGATGGATTAGAGTGGGAGCTTGATGGACAGAAGCCAAACTACTCATCCCACCAGCTTGCCTGGGGATACAGTATTCCACAATTATGATGTACAGATCACCTGAAGACATTGCAGGAACAGGAGGCAGTCATCCTGGTTAGCCAAGTACCACCTAGCAGAATCCTGGGAGAATATATTGGTGGATGTGTTTTGTGGGGAAGACACACAGAGACATGAATGTTGCTGAGTTCAGTAAAGCCCAGTCAACTGGGTAGGGCATTAAGGGCTGTGCCATGACGTGGTCACCATTGTAGCACCACAGCCCACATATTTGGCTTACAGTAGGTGCCCAGCAATCTTCTGACTGCAAGGTAAGATTCCTTCACTCATCCTTTCATCATTCCTCAGTGCTCAAGTACTCCTTCTCCTCTACTCCTGACATTTCTGTCCTAAATATCTTTTAAGTCTCAGTTTATTCAAAGCTTTGCTCTTCTCTTAAGATAATTAGAATCTGAATGCTTTGAAACTGAATATGTATTGCATTGGCCTTCATTCCTGTTCTCTGACCCCCAGGCTTCACTTTTTCCCCTTCTTGCTCAACCCTGTAAGCATTTAAATTTCTTGCCTTGGGAAAGATGTGATATTGTTCAGGGCATGTTCTTTGTTGCCTCCAAGAGTCAAGCATTTCTCTGTACTTCTCTAACCCTTTGCATTTCCCCGCCACATTGCTTCCCACCTGATATTTTTTTCTATTTTTTGGAAATAGGTATAGACTCAGAGATGTTACAAAAATAGTATAGAGGGATATTCATCACTCAGCTGCCCCAAATGGTAATACATAATAGAATATATATTTCTATACCTATATATATATATACAGGTACATAATTCTATATGTATACATATATTTGTATATATAGAGAGAATATATATACATATATATATATATATAACATTCTCAAAACTAAGACATTGACATTAGCACTACATAATTAACTATTAGCCTGTAGGTTTTACTTGGATTTCACAGTTCTTGAGTACATTAATTTGCATGTATGTTTCTGTGCATGGTTCTCTGCACAGATTGATTCTGTCAATCAAATATTCTTTCCTTGACCACATTCTTATCAGGTTTTTCTGAGTTCTTTTCAGCTAGGTCCCTTTGGACATGTCCTCCAGAACCCAGTTTGTTTGTTTTTTAAATTTTTAAAAAATTTTTTTATTTTTATTTTTGAGAGAGAGAGAGAGAACAAGCAGAGTAGGGGCATAGAGAGGGAGACACAGAATCAGAAGTCAGCTCCAGGCTCTGAGGTGTCAGCACAGAGTCTGATATTGGGCTCAAACTCATGAACTGCAAGATCATGACCTGAGCCCAAGTTGGATGCTTAACCAAATGAGCTACCCAGGTACCCCAGTTAAGAGCCCAGTTTTAACAAGAATCCTGCTAAGTTAGTTTGGCTGGAATCACCCACCCTTCATATCTGATCACCCTTGATATCTGACCAAATTCTTATCTCCACCACCCCCCAGGTGATGTCTGATCATCCTGGCCTGACTTCAGCAAGAATTCCCCTTACCCATGACATTTCCTCTTAGAAATTTTCCATCCACTGACCCTCCCCACTCCCTGACCCTGCTCCTTGACTATAAATTCCCACTTTTCCTTGTTAAATTTGGAGTTTAATCCAACCTCTCTCCCCTATAACAAAATACTATTTTAGTAGTCCCTGTATCTATCACAATAGTCCCCCTAAATAAAATCTGCCTTACCACTTAAACAAGTATCAAGAATGAATAATTCTTTCTTCAACAATCAAGGTACAGAACTTTCTCTCACTACCAAGAACTCTTTCACCACAATTAGTTTCCTGTTTACTTGTCTGACTCTTTCCACAGGTTATCAGTTGACTCAAGGCAGGATTATGTTCACCTAGGAATCTCATATGAAACAGAGTGAGTTCTCAGGAAATACAAGGTGAATAATGGGTAAATGAATATAGAGTCTTTTCTTTCTAGAATGGCTGCTGTGTATCCATCTTTATGTTGTGAGGGCCTCGGGGGCATCAAGACATGGTTTTTTGCTGCCCTAATGTCTGCTGTCTGCTAAGGTCCTGGGCAAGCAAGTAAGACCAGGTAAGAAAGACTCTACACTTCCAAACCTGGAAATTCCAGGGACAAACAATAGGGTCTGAAGCCTATCATTTAGGATAAGCCATTTTCTGTCCCTTCTGTTTGGTTTTAAGAAAACTGTTTTGGGTAACTTTTATGGCAGAGTCTCCTAAATTCCAACTTAGGGTCCAACTGGGATTCCTGAGGTTCTCAATAGCTTGAGTAAGTTATTGCTGCCTTTCAGTGCCTGACTTAATGCAAAATCTACTCTACTTAGCACTGAAGAAAGCTGGGGATGAAAAGACACTGGATAGGCAGCTGTTAAAATAGTCATACAGCAGCCTTTTTAAAGAACTATCTGTGCCTATCATGATCATACAGAATGGAGAAACTCCTCTTTGTCACCATCTCCATCCACCTCCATGTTATCAAGGTATCTTTGGATTTTATCCCTCATGGGTATATTGAAGAGTTAAGAAAATGAACCCAAGAGAAGCACTTTTTTAAGACTTTTGTTTTTCTTTTTTAAATTATTTTCTCCTTCTTTTGTTTATTTGTTTGAAAACTGGCATAGTTGTTTGGAAAAACTCTTTGAGCATGGATCATGTAGACAAGATGAATTTTGTCCCATAATCAAATCTATTCCTGGGACAAATTTTTAGCGTAAGTTTAAAAGTGTTTGGCGAATAAAATTAATTGCCTCTATTAAATAAGATGCATTCTGTCCAATATAGATGTTCTGTCAACAAGACAAATGGACTCAGTAGTATAAGTATCTGCGTAGATGAAATGCATAATAATGTAATTACTTTGCCAACAAAATGCTAACTTGCTTTAATCATTCTGTTCACAACATAATGTAAAATGACTTAGTAGGTAAAATGA
The DNA here is from genome assembly GCA_004023845.1 of Helogale parvula. Lineage (NCBI taxonomy): Eukaryota > Metazoa > Chordata > Mammalia > Carnivora > Herpestidae > Helogale > Helogale parvula. Next base: position 21,152 of record PJEM01004361.1, on the reverse strand, counting down.
ATCCACTTACAAATTGTTTTATGGTCATAATGCAGCCCTTTGGTGGAATGTGAATTGATGATAATAATTTTATGGGCACATGATTCTCCAATTAAAATGTCTTTTCACAGACAAAATGGGAGTGTTACAAATGTCTCCCAATAACTACATGCCAAGTAGCAGGAACAAAGTGCTATCACCTACATTAACCGAAGCCTCAATCCAAAGGTTTGAAAGCTCAAAAAGTGGTTTTCTTTAGTCTAATTTGTAATTTCCTTCCCTCCCATTGAGAAGTATCTCCTTCTTGCCTTTACTGACCCAATAACAAAAATTAAATCCAGCAACAAGCCCACCAATCACTGGCTGCCATGGTTCTTCTGGGCCTTAATTGACTATGCTGTATTGTTCATTAATAAGCACTTAGAACTAGGGCGGTTCTTCCCATTATCTAACATGCACCCCATTATCTTCAGTACAATAATTAATGCACCCAGGAAAATGAAATAAATCATTATAATATAGTGGTTTTTTCATTTGAAAGTTTTAATGGAGGTGAAAATATTTCTATCTGGGCTAATTGTTATAATTTTTTTTAGTAAGATACAATGACCCTCAATTGCTGACCAGTTGGGACTTGATTGCCTCCCAGGCATGACTTAGGCCTGGCTCTGGACCTGGGTTGGGAAAGCAATTCCCTTGTTTTCTAGTAAAACAATTTTTTGGAAGGGATTACTCTTGTTCTTTCAGCCCAGTGAGCCATGTCTCTCTGGCTACAGTGATTCAGTCCGGTATAGAGACATGATTAGTAGGTCCACTTCCAGGTGATGGCTAGATAATTGATGATCAGCTTGCTGTGCTGAGTGGGATCTGGACTACCCCATGGCTAAAGCCTTGCTCTGCCTTGACTGTACTGTGTGCCCAGTGCTACCACAGAATTAGGGCAGACGCTTGGGGCAAATACTGCATCTACCTGTACACAAACTCATTGGTCAAAGCCTTTATGAGTAAAGAGTAGCAGTAAATGTCTCTCCCTTCACTGCCCTGTGGCCTTGTTCCCTAGGATTGGCCCCTTGATTCTTTCAATAGCAGATGTTATCAGATCTACAATCACCCCTCCACTCTCCATCTCCCACCCCAAAGAATAGGAGCAGGTGGGAGGGCAAGTGGTGGATAGGAAGCTAAACTGACTCAGGGAAAGCTGTTACAAGTATGATCTTATTTAATTACCACAATAATCCAGTGAGATAATCACTGTTGTCATCTTTATCTTAAAGGTGAAAAAACAAAAACCCAAAGAGGTTAAGTAGCCTGCCCAAAACGTATAGTTAATTAGCATCAGAATCCAGGTTGGGATGAATTCCAAGTCTGTTTTCTCTCCAAATATGCTGCATTTAACAAGATATTCTCAAATAGAGATCAACTCTTTACCTTCTCATTCTTTCTTTAGTCATTTTTTTAAGGCAACTATCACTTGCCAGAGATGATGGATACAAAGATGATCAGGACAGAATCTGGTACTTGAGAAGTTCAGAGGCAGCAAGAAGATGAAGGGGGCACTCAGGGAAGTATGTAATTTTAGTACAGAATATCTTTGTAAGTTTGGCAAGATGAATTTTCAAAACTAAACAGAAGAAAAATATAGTACTTGTCAAGGAATCATATTATAAAACGTAGTCATTGGGGTGCCTGGTTGAGCGTCCGGCTTTGACTCAGGTCTTGATCTCAAGTTTTGTGGGTTAGAACCGTGCATCGGGTTCTGTGCTTACAGTTAGCTCAGAGCCTGGAGACTGCTTCGGATTCTGTGTCTCCATCTCTCTCTCACCCCCCCCCACCCCCGCTCACTCTGTCTCTCTCTCTGTCTCTCAAAAATAAATAAAAAACATTTAAAACTTTAAAAAATATAAAATGTGATCATCAGCTCCTAATTTCTTTTCAGTTGATTTGAAACAATGGAATTCTGTAGAATTTTAGCAAATACTTAATTGTGTCAAAATTCAGAATCCCTGGAAGTTGATAAAAACAAGCTCTTAGAAAATTAGAGAATCATTACAATGGCATGAGTCTTGTGAGCTTCTCCTTCTCAAGTCATCTTCTCTGGGCTTTGGTTGAGTGGATCCATTAAAAGACAGGAGAGGTGACCAATGGGACCTAATAAAGCCTCCTGAGCCAGGTTCTCCTTTGTTCATATTTGGGTTTTCTGACAAAAATTCCTTTGGGAGTATATAAAATTTTTAATGCATTTTTTGTTTGTTTGAGAACAAAGATATAAACTTTTAGTGTATTAATATGCATACACACGATACTTTTAATTTTTTGAAATTAGATAATATTCTTGGGGATTACCTTAGCCTTTGCTGATTTACAGGTACGATTTCAGCAAATGTGAAAAAAAATGTACAAATACAGAAGGAGAATGGAATCCTATTTTCCTATTAAGCTGAGCAGAAGTAATAAATAGGTGAAAAAAACCCAAGTTCCTGTCTCTGAAAAGTCATTTCAAGTTCCATTCAGCTCAATAGAGAATGCTGCACAATTCAGTTCTGAGCTTCTGTGAAAGCTGAACATAGGAATGTGGCTGTCGAACACTCAGATGAACTTGTGTGCATGACTCAAACTGAAAAGTTAACCAGTTTTACCAAATTGATCATAACACCAATCAGCAGGACAAGAGGCAGTGCGAGTCTGGTGAAGGGCAGGCTTCTCCACAGTGAGTGTGGCCCTGTTCTGCAGCAAATGCTTCCTTTGTCTTGATTTACTGTTTTCAACAGTCAGAACTTAACTTGGGGAAAATAACGTAGAAAATAACACCCAGTGTGGATGGCGTCTCTGCTTGCAAGGTGTCAACCTCCTCCCGGCAGGGCCAAGCTCAAGAAAGACTGATTTCATTTTGGCCACTTTCAAAGACTGGTTTGAAGCACCAAAAAAAATCCTGCTTTTATGTGTTTGTTTTCTGCTAATAAGGAGATGATTAAAGTCCATGTTTTCCTTTTTGATTGATAGGTTAAATATGTGTAATTAATTCTGTTGTTTGAGCCTCATGATGAAATAATTTTAGTATTGAAGTTTTTTCTTTTATGGTGTTTTCATTAATTTGTTCCAATTAACTTTATTTATCCAGCCCAGTGATAACTGAGTTTTCATCATACACTTCATTAGTAAAGCCTTTTCATCATGCCTCTCCCTTCATATATTAATATTTATTCTTAAATTATAAGTATGTACTATCTTTAGCTAATATCTCGGGACACAATTGGCCCTTAGGGGGAGGCTTATCATTAATGACCATACATACAAAATATGTTGAGTATTCTGTTTGTTTTTGTAGACTTTTAAAAATATAGTTGATTGTTAATTTGGTTTCCATATAACATCCAGTGCTCATCTCATCAAGTGCCCTCCTCAATGCCCATCACCCACTTTCCCCTTTCCTCAACCCTCACCCACCTTCAGTTTGTTCTCAGTATTTAAGAGTCTCTTATGGTTCATCTCCTTCCCTTTCTGTAACTCTTTCCCCCTTCTCCTCCCCCATGGTCCTCTGTAAAGTTTCTCCAGGTCCACATATGAGTGAAAACATATGGTATCTATCTTTCTCTGCCTGACTTATTTTACTTAGCATAATGCTCTCCAGATCCACCCACGTTGCTTAAAAAATGAGATTTCATTCTTTCTCACTGCCAAGCATTGTATGTATAAAGCACATCTTCTTTATCCATTCATCAGGTGATGGACATTTAAGTTCTTTCCATGATTTGATCATTGTTGAAATTGCTACTATAAACATTGGGGTACATGTGCCCCTATGCATCAGCACTCCTGTATCCCTTGGGAAAATCCCTAGCAGTGCTATTGCTGGGTCATAGGGGTTCTATTTTTAATTTTTGAGGAACCTCCACCCTGTTTTCCAGAGCTGATTCTCTATGAGCATTTGAGCTTGTGAATACAGGTCCATAATAATGCAAAGACTATTTCTAGTGTGTTTAGTCTCCTTCCAGAAGAGGCAGTGTGGCCCAGCTAAGCTGACACTGACCATGGAAACAAAATCTTTAATTTCATATTTAGGTCTGGTGTAACTTTCAGAAGTTCACCAAAACTCAATTCCGCAGACATCATAGTTGTAAAATGAAAAAAGTTATCCCTTAGACAGTTGTTTGGAAATTAAATAAGATGATGTGTTATAAATTGCTGTGTATAGTGTCACAGATTAGTAATGATAACATTAAAAACCACAACAACCTATTATTTTATATGTAATAAAAAGAATAAAGAAAACCTAAACTGTTTTCATAATTGCCTCCAACAAGAAGGGTTTTTTTTTTTTTAATTTGGCCTCAAGAATAGAAAGAAGATAGAAAATGAGCAAAGAGTATAAAAGTTTTTTAAGGGGGCGCTGGGTGTCTTAGTCGGTTAAGCATCCGGCTTCGGCTCAGGTCATGATCTCACGGTTCATGGGTTTGAGCCCCGCATCGGGCTCTGTGCTGACAGCTAGCTCAGAGCCTAGAGCCTGCTTCTGATTCTGTGTCTCCCTCTCTCTCGGACCCTCCCCTCCTCACGCTGTCTCTCTCTGTCTCTCAAAAATAAATAAAAAACATTTTAAAAAGTTTTTAGAGGAACTTGAATTTTTTTGAAACAGCAATACAGTGGAGGGTTTGTACTTTTGCCATTAATAAGCAAAGGAGTCAGTAAGGAGAGGCAGCTGAGGTGGGAGATCCTCCCTGGGCCTGATGTGGGCTTTTGTCACTGCACCGTATTCACAGTATTCTGGTTGCCTGGCAGGCAGTCTGTCAATCCAACAAGCATTGGTTACTGGGCAGACTATTATTAAGGAGAGTGCATATAGTTTAAGGACATATATGAAATTAGATAGACCCTAAAAGAAATTTGACTCTGGTTGAGTGAGAATGTTAGCATTCAAAGAAGTGGATGACACTGATACTGGTTCTGTTTGATCTATTAAAAAACAAATGATTTGAAATTGTTTTTGTAAGTAAAAAGTGATTGAATATTGGCAATTTCATGTTTCCAACTTAGTATGTTTAGGCTGATGTAAAAGAATACCACAGAGTGGGTGTCTTTTAAACAATAGCAACTTATTTTTTACATTTTAGAGCCTGGCAGATTTGGTGCCTGGTGAGAGCCCACTTCCTGTTTCAAAGCAGCCATCTCGTTGCTACGTCCCCATATGGTGGAAGGTGTGAGGCATTTCTCTGGGGTCTCTTTTATAAGAGTACTAGTACCATTCATGAGAGCTCTACCCCCATGACCTAATCACCTCCCAAATATCCTATCTCCCAACACCATCTCATTGAGAATTAGGGTTCCAACATAAGTATTTTGAGGGAAGAGTGACCTAGGAAGGAATAAATCTGAATCAAATCTGGTATCTGCCTTCTAGATGCTTTCAAAAACAATCCTGCTCAGGGCCAGCCAGCCATGAGAAGGCCCATAACCAAGCTTAGCAATCACAGTGGCAGAGAGGTTAATCTTGTCTGGGATAATCTGGGAAAGTCTGTTGGAGGAAGTAAACTATGAATTGGGACTGAAAAGAAGATCAGAAGCATGGGACAGAGCTAGGTGATGGTGGTGACGGAAAACATGTTTCTCCTTTAAATCTTATTATGAGATGCTAAATACGTTCATTTCTGTTGTCTGGCTTAGCAATGCCTAAGTCCACAGGGCCTGGGCACATCTGAAAGAAAATAGAAAGTTTCAGTTAACCATCCTATATGTTAAGTCTGTGTGGGAGAACATCTTTATGTTTGTCAACATATGAATATTAATATTAAAGTAAAAGTTGTGGTGGGCTGTGTTGTGGGGTGATTACAAAAAGACCACCAATGCCAAATAGAAGCTAGGTATAATTTTATTCACAGCCACATGCTTTTATTTGGGCCAGGCAAAACCTGATCTCCCTGGTGTTATGGAGCAGAGAATGGCCCCCAACAAAGGCAGCAGTGAGACTATATGGACAGAACACCTCATCATTTAGTTAACCAATTAGAATCCATAGCACTCTATGGTAGCCAATTACATTGTAATACACAAACGCCATCCTTGGAGGGAACCTACCCCTTCAAGTTTCTTTGTCCCTTTAAAATGACCAATCATAGTTAGACATATAAGATATCGCGAGATGGGGAAGATTTCTCACCAGTTAACTCTGTCTTTGCCAGGTCTTAGTAAAAAGGGTGGGGTTGCGCTAGCAAGCAGGAGGAAGTTACACCTTCTAACTAACAGGGAGCTACATAGGCTTTTATCTCAATGTTTTAGCAGTCACCACGCAGTTAGTCAGAACAGTGAATAGGGAGATGCATTCACAAAGCAATTTACAGAAGCCAAAACAGCCAGTTTTACTCAGGTTTGTTAACCTACAACAGACTGTAGTGACCAGGAAGGAGGTACAGACTGACTGAGAAATAAATCATATTCCTCTATCAATTATAGAGAGAAGTATATGGAGAACTCTCTCTCTATAGCTATACTATGTTATAGTATAATATAAACAAATTCACATTTTCATTTGCTTCCCTTTCCTTCCAAAACTTAATCTTTAGGATTGGTAGCATAGAAGGGAACTTAGCTTTGTTTTTGTCTTACAGTTTGAGATGTGGCTGTGACTTATCTTTTTCATTTTGATTATAACTAAAAATGACTCATGTTCATTTCCATCTCAGCAGCCAGGAATCACTTTGATTGTATCTTCATTTTTTGTATCATTTTCCACTGGGGGTTGTTACCAGAACTCTAGCAAGAATGGTAATTTGTTAGAGAATGAGAAAATGTCTATAAATCCTTAAGGACTTGTCATATTAGAAAGAATGTAACTGCATGATATGGGCAAAAAGTTGTAGAATCAATGATAAGAATAAATAAGGAACAGCGGGTGGTCTAAATTGATATTGACATTGCACAATGCCAGCTGTCTCTACCCAATTATACCTGGCCTAACCCTGGAGGGATGCCAAAGATCACTTATATTGTGTCAAGAGAAGAGTTTGAAGAGTATCAATTTTGAATATATTGTATATTAGTTACTTTTGTGTATCTAGGTAGGAATAGATGTCCCCAAACTATGATTCATATTTTAGCTTCAGATTTCTTAAACCTATGGAGATTTTCTTTGAAAGCAGATGGGGATTTCAGACAAAGCGAGGCTATCATTGATAATGTACTTAGTGCCAGTCAAAATAAATCTGTGGTGAGATTTCTAGGCAGATTGACTTTTTTTTGAAAAAAAAAAATTAAAGTTTACAGTTGTAAAGAATGATGGTGCAGAGAACCTGAGGAAGGATTCCTCTGATAATTTTAGAAAGGAATGTGTAATTCTAGTCATTCATTAAGACCCTCTGAAATGAAAGCCCTGCCTACCTGTCTGGGAGGATGTTGATTAGGAATCTCTGGACCCTTTAGGGCTGGCTGTGATACCAGTATGAACTGCACAAATTGAGAATGGCTTTGATATGGCTGTGTGTCAATTTTTCTGCTTTCATATGTTTAATTGAGGAGTAACCTGCCAGAAAGGCAAAGATTCAGCTTGGCAATTGGTAAGTTAAAAAGTATTTTTATTTCACTGATACCCCTCAATTCTGATCTCCTTTGTAATCTGCTCAGTTGTAAAACAGACCATTTCATCTACTGGGAGTGGAAAACAAACCTGTCTGTCACACTTGATAGCAGCTCAAAATTAGTGATGAATTAGATTTCAAATTAGGTGGTCATCATGTGAATGATCAGATTGCACAGATTTTTCATTCAAAGCAATGAACTTTCCATTGGATTTATGAGATGAGGATGAGGCAATGCATCTCCAGATCTTGGAATTACTATTTGATAGAATACTCATTTCCCATTTGTATTTTATTTTTTCTTCTGCAGTTTGTTTATCATCTGCCAATTTTATAGGATGGGGCTCCTTGAAACATTTAATAAAGGACTGTGTTCTGTGTGGAAACTTTTCCTGGGGGCACTGCAAGTCAGAGGTCATAGAAACCCCATTCTTCCTTTCGGCTGTGGGGAAATGGACATTAAGCATCCAGCCACAATGAAGTCTTATGAGAAAAGCAAACAGTAATATGAATGAAAATTAAAGTTTCTAAAAGCACAGATCCTCTAGATTCTTCTTCCTGTGCTGTTTATTTTTTAATGTGAGGAATTTGTGATGAATTAACCTTTCTTCAGCATTTTTACAATTAGTACTTAATGCTGACCCTCATTAAAAAGTTAGTGCTGTTTTGGATGAGATTGTGTAAATCCTCAGAGAAGTTGTCTGTGAGCAGTTTGGGCAACCAAACCTGGGCCACAGAGCTCTCTAGATCTTTGAGAAGAAAACGGGTTTTTTTGTTTGTGTTATTGAAGTATAAGTCACATCTAGTGTTTTATACAATGATTCAACAATTCTGTACACTATTCAGTGTTCATCATGGTTTACTCTTAACCTCTTTTATCTCTTTCACCCACTCCTCTACCCACCTCCCCTCTGGTAACCATCAGTTTGTTCTCTGTATTTAAGAGTTTGCTTTTTTGTCTCTTTTCTTCTTTGTTTCTTGAATCCCACATATGAGAGAAATCATAAGGCATTTGTCTTTCTCTGTCTAATTTATTTCACTAGCATTATAGCCTATACCCTATAGGTTCATCCATGCTGTTGCAAATGGCAAGATTTCATTCTTTTTAGGGCTGAGTAGTAGACCATTGTCTCTGTGTGTGTATGTGTGTGCATGTGCGTGTGTGTGTGTGCGTGTGTGTGTGTGTGTGTGTTAGATGGACACTTGGGTTGCTTCCACAGTTTGGCTATTTTAAATAATGCTGTAATAAATATAGGAGTGCACAAACTGGTTTTGAACTAGTGTTTTTGTTTTCTTTGGGTAACTAGCCAGTAGTAAAATTACTGGATCATATGGCAATTCTATTTTTAGTTTTTTTAATCAGTACACATTATTTATTGATATCTTGTACATTATACACAATAACCTTGATAATATGTGGCATTGAATACAAAATGTATATTCTCCAAACTCATAGTTTAAATGGCTACAAAGAAAACTAACTTTCCTTTCCTAGGATCACAATTTAATTGATGTGCATATTTCTTGATGACTAATAATAGATCCTTGGATGTGATTTCTGTTTGTTATCTTATTGTTATTTTTAGTTTTTGAGAAAACTTCATTTTATTTTCCACAGTGTCTGCACCAATTTGCATTCCCACCAAAGTGCATAAGGGTTCTTTTATCTCCATACACTGGCAATGCTTGTTTCTTGTGCTTTTGAGTTTAGCCCTTCTGATAGTTGTGAGAATAATTTTTTTTCCTGGTGTGTGTATATATGGAGAAGGAGGGGGAGAAACCATAGGTATTTTTTGAAGAAGCAGAGGGAGCTCCCCATCCTAGTCTGTGAGCGGTTTTAGATCTATTTGGGAACACATAACACTCCTTTCTGGTTCCGTGTTTATACCAGAAGTGTTAGATCAAAGTGGTTATCTCTGCGGTCCATTCCAGTCTTATTTCCTAGGAAATTAATGTTTAAGAGACAGTGCTGGAGAGTCTCAGAAGTTACTGGTGGCCAAGTCAAGGAAAAAAGAGCTAGCTGATGGCAGGCTCAGAGAGGATTTTAAGTAAAAGAGTCCGGCACTTTGCCCCAGGACCTGAGTCCAAGCCTCATGCTGTTCATCCCTAATTCAGAACCTTAAGCCCAGCATGAGTCCAGCCAGGTAGTAGGATTTAATTCATGAAAAATAAAATTAAGGAATTTATTGAGGAAATATTTTCTTGCTAGTCCTAACCAGTGCTGTGGCAATAATGATACTATTATTACTATTTGACATATTACTGAAAATGATACTATTATTATTATTTGACATACTACTGAAAAACTACTCTGGGCCAAGCCCTGAGCTAAGTACTTTACATGCATTATCTGGTTTACTCTTTACACATGTAACATCTATAAAATTATTGGAAGCCATTTTTTTTCCTCCATAATAAAATACAGGCTTAAAAGGTTTGAGCCAGTAGCCTGGGTCACATAACTGATACATAAAGAACCAGAAGGAACCAAAACACAGAGACGATGCATGCTTCTAGTCATCATGCTCTACTTGCCATGTCTTGAACTTCCTACTGGGGTTGCTCATACACAGTGATTTCCACTTATCTGTGATGCAGGCTGCACGACAGCATATGCACTGCTGTGCCTCCAGAATCTGGTGCAGTGCTTGGGGCAAAACATGTATTCATTAATGCCTATTGACTGGATGTTGGAGGAATGCAGATTCCTGTAGCACAGGAGGATCCCATTAGCCATGGTTGTCCTGGAAGATCCTGCCTCTCTGCCTTATTTGGAGACAGATCTCTCCCTATAACAGAAACTGTTATGTCCCTCCCAGAACCCTTTTATTTGGTCAGCTTACCCATTTCCAATCTTCTGTTTATGTTGGTGAGTAATGGCTCTCACCTGAACCCTTTTCAGGAGCCTATTTTCAGCTGATAGAAGCTGTCCTGTCTACTGAGGTCTGAAAATTAGGTATTGGCCACTCCTACCATCCTTCAAGGAGACAGACTTAGCAAACATCTGTGGTGGAATTCACATTCTATAGGACCCACACAGAATCTGGTTAAAGATAGACTTCTGAAAATAAATCATTGCTTTTCTTCTTCTCCTTTTCTCATTTCCTAACATCCTCCTGAGCATATTCCTCAGTAAATGACTTATACAAGACTCCCCATTTTAGTCTCTGATTTTAGGAAATGTGACCTAGGATATCCTAGAATTTAAAACCTGAAAAGAAGATACTCTGTATTGGTTAACATTCTTGCTATATCCATGAAATACTCTAGCATTCTTTTGGACTTTTTCTTGTGGTCAGTGGGGTGGTTTTGTTGTATGTAATAAAAAGAAACTCAACATATACAAATCCAATCTCTCTGTTTTAACCAGTCAGTAAAGAGACCTAAAACTCAGAAACTGAATCGAGTTCCAATGATATTGCAACCTGTTGAAGATGTGCATTTCTTAGTCTGGGATGGTGATTATATCTGATAATAATCCTGATAACAAGCTCAAAAATGTGTCCTTGCTACAGGCTGGAATGTGTGTCGCTCACGTTAGAGAACCTTAATTATATAGAAAAACCCCCACTCAAAACAGCTCTTATAAAATTCCTGTGGAAGAAAGATGCTGCTGCCACCAGTTTTTGTTCTCACTGACAGATTGTGTTAACAGACTTGGATCCTGCCAAATTCATCAAGATCTTAAAGGAGTTTGAGATAGTTAATGGGATCTTTGTGCTACTAAATGCAGAGTGTCCAGAATAAGAGAGGAGAGAGCCCCATTTTTCCTGGTACTGCTCAGAAGCTAGATGAAGTGGTACAATCAGTTAGGGAAGCATGAATTAAGTAGGTAATTGACAATCTGGATGGGGTGAGACCAGAAAGAAAAGGGCCTAGATATCATGCCACCTGAAGGACTGAGAATGCTGAACTCCTTAAAAAAAAAAAAAAAGAGCGATTATCATTGGGATCTACTGAGGGAAGTCTTCGTATTTGGAATGGTTGCCATTTGGCTGCAGATGAATAATTAAGAGTGGATGGAAGCTACACAGAAATTTTTGCATCTCAGCATAAGAAAGTATTTTTAAAATTTTTTAAATGATTATTTTATTTTTGAGAGAGAGACAGAACATGAGTGGGGGAGGGGTATAGAGAAAGGAGATACAGAATCCAAAGCTGAGCTGTAAGGATAGAACCTGATGTGGGGTCATGAGACCATGACCAGAACTGAAGTCGGACGCTCAACCAACTGAACCACCAAGGTATCCCATAAGGAAGTGGTTTTTTAAAATGTTTTATTTATGTTTGAGACAAAGAGAGACAGAGCATGAGTGAGGGAAGGGCAGAGAGGGAGACACAGAATCTGAAGCAGTCTCCAGGCTCCGAGCTGTCAGCACTGAGCCTGACATGGGGCTTGAACTTACAGACTGTGAGATCATAACCTGAGCTGAAGTCAGATACTTAACCAACTGAGCCACCCAGGTACTCCAGGAAGTGTTTCTAACAAACAAAGTCATTCTAGTACTAAAATTCTCATCACTGAGTTGTTCAAGCTGAGGCTTAAGGGTTCTTTGTCCATGCCATAAAACATACCAGTACGTGTTGTACAGAAGTCTATATTAGGTAACCCCTGGGTTCCCTTCAAATATGAGAGCCTCGGTTTCTCTGAACTGGGTTTAAACAGAGAGATGAACATAATGGATATGATCTGGCAAGTTACATAGTTTTTGTTGGGGGACTCTTGGGGGAAACAATGGGGGAAAAAACTAAGACAAAACTACACATTTTATTTGTTAAGATTTTTAGGCTCCAGTTTTCCATCTTGGGAAGTGAGGTTGTTATTGCTGGGTCAGTTGGACACCTATCCTCACCCATGAGGCATATCTTAGTGCCTCTCTCTTAGATTTCATAGGGTTCAAAACAAACACAATTTGAAAAGCACCATCAGTGTAAAATCTGGAGGTGCTGGCTCTACTGCTCATTATCCTTCTGACCTTGGGAAAATTATTTAAGAATGTTTCCTGTGAAGATGATAATTTCTGCCATTTATAGATGGACAAAAGAGGAGATGGGCAGATGCCCAGGGATGATTCCAAATTTCCAGGTTCAACAGTATCAGGATTACAGCCTAATTTCTGTTAGAAATGCCACATTTTCTGGAAGTTGCAGAGAGTTGTTGAAGACATGCTGAGCCTGTTGGAGAGATGAAAAGTTGGGTAAGTTGTAATGGAGCATGGGTAAAAAGGGAAATCAGGGCTGGGTCCAGGAATTTCATATCCACCAAGAAGAAGTAATTATTGAGTCCATGTGAGTGGGTGATACCTGAGGAGAAAAGAATGCAGAAAAAGAGTAGATGCTTTGTACAGAACTTGGAGAGGGAGGGAAAGATAATGGAAAAGATTTATAGGGTCATCAAAGGAAGCCCAGAGAGTCAATTCGAGCCAGAGCAGCTGGAGAGGAAAAGAAAATCACAAAAGCATGGATTCATGGAATAAGAGTATAATTAACAATGTTATATTTTCAAGCAGGATGAGGACTGAGGAAGGAACACTTGACTAGTTCACTACTAGTCATTACCTTGAGTGAACAGGAAAAGACTCTCTTGGTTGAGACCCAGCTCAAATTAGCAGAGTAAAAATGGGAAAACATTGGCTCTTAAAATCGAAAGAAGGATTGATTCAGCAAATCACAAAGGGAGTAAGGGATGAGCTATCCTTAGGATAGCTGGGAAAAGGAACTCAAACACCATCAAGACTCTTTTGGTCTGTCATTGCTTCTCTCTGCATATTGGGCTCATTCTTTTAGCACGAAACCTGGCCCAAAACAACTCCAAACCTTAGTCATCCTAAGTGTTGAGTGAATATATAAATGGACAATGGCCAGACCATATATAAAAATAGAATTCTGACCCACTACCTGCAGCAACTTTCCCAGGAAACAAACCCCCTTACCTATTAAAAATAGCACAGAAAGCCAGCCTGTTATAAGTTAGACTTGTAGAAGTCAGATTGTTATCACTAGTAACAATCCAGGAAGCTAAAATGGACAAGATTTGCTTAATAGCTGACACCTTCCCTAATTTTTGTTCTCACTTACAAATTTAGGACCAAATACATAAAACCAAATATGCATCCCTAATCAACTTCATAGGATGCCCTCCTTCTAGTTAGCCTGCCTACAGCTTCACCATGTCAGCACCCTCCAGCCAGGGCATAACTAAGGACTTTTCTTTTCCCTACTGCAAATATTTTCAACTTCTTTGCATTTAAGTCTCTGCCAAAACACAAGTGATGGTAGCTGACTCTCTTGGTATATGAAGCTCTGAACAAATAGACTTTCCTTGTTCTCATCTGGTTGGTCTTTGTTTATTTCTCACTTCATGTTCAGAGAGAAATAAGACCTTCTTCCATGAGCTCCAATTAGAAATCCTCTAGAAAGCATTCTCATTGACCTGCCTTGTGCCATATAGCTCCATCCCTAGACCAAACACTATTGCAGCTGTGGGCTTACAATATTTAGCATAATTTAGGAAAGGTCCCCACCCCTTACCCCTAGAAATAACAGGTCTCATTCTAATTACATACCTAGACCTAGAAAAGGAATAGTTCTAAATGAAGGAGGGTTCTGTGTTCCCATAACTGAGGACAGATGGTGCTTGAGAGAAAAAGAGTTAATGTCCTCTGGAGAGAATTGAGATGTGTAGCTAGCTGTTCAGGGAAAGCCATTCCAGAATATGGATTAGGGGAAGGATTGGGTGAAGAGATTAGGGCTTGAAGAGACATTGTTTCAGACATCCTGTACCTGAAATGGTGACAGGGTCAAGAGGAAGAATGACAGTCAAAGGTGACAAAATCACCTTGGGGCATGGAAACAGATAATGAGCTGTGAAAAGAAGGAAGCTCTAAATCAAAGCAATAGCTTGGTATTTTCAGCCAAGCCATTTTTCTTAACCTTCTTGCCATTTTCAACTCTCCTATTCTTCCTCCCGATCTCTTTTTATATTAAAGGGACAAATCAATTGACAGAGGCTGAGCCTTGAAAAGGGCATGTGATGCAGACTTCTTAGACATTCTCTCTCTGTGCTTTCCCCTCCCCATGCCCCTGGACACTGCATCTTGACATCTGCTAGAGAATCCCCTCTCACCCTGGTGCCTCTCCCCAGGAGGAAGTCTTGGAGTTTAGAGACTTCTGACTTCCCTGATGAGATGAAACCAACTCCTCTGGGTGATGATGGCCCACTTTCTGCCTTATTTATTCATATTAGAGCTTGTGTGGTTTCAGGGGAAGAGAAAGAGAAACATAAAACAAGAGCAGAAGCTGCTTCCGTTCTTTTTTTCTTGTCACAGGAATATTATAGGAGTGTGGCATAGCCAGAGCATTCTGCTTTCTTTAGGAAAGCTGCTGTGCATGGGAAGGCATGTTTCTCTCTGGTGAGCTTTATCAGTGTTACTTCCTAGGATGTGAAAGTTGGTGACATCCTGGGGACCTGGGGTCTAATTTAGTCCATTAGGCCTAATTCTGTCTCATTTCTAGTGCCTGGAAATCAGGAAACATTTAAAAAGCAAATTCAAGTTCCTGATGGTAAGTGCCTGACATTTCAGAAATGACAGAGTTGGAGGAAAAACTCAAGAAGAAAGATATAAGCAAAGTCAGTTATATAGAGTTCCAAAGCCTATGGCCAAAACTCCCTGGAAGTAATCCATGTGAAAACCATCACTTTGAATAAGGGTAATGGTGATGCAGGGGCTTCTACCTGTCCTGTGTCCTGAATCGATAAGCAGGAGGAACCTTCAGGAGCATCTCCTCTGACTTGCCTGCCTGGGTCTGATAGGTGGTCTATGGTCTGGCTGATCTACCTCTGGCCAATTAGTGATTGGTGTATCTTTAGTTCAGGTATTAGAGCTTATAATAAGAATAGTGCAAGCTAGGCTGGGATGTACAAATGTGGTGGCCATGTAAAGAGTTTTAGTATTAATATTGCAGTATTTTAAAATAAAAATGTTCGAAAATTAAAGATTGGGAAACATGTAAATGTGGAAATCTGTTCCAAATAACTTTGAGTTTTGTTAACTTTATATAATCCGATTATGAATCTGGTGGTTTTGTTTTGTTTCTGACACTTGCCTTGGCTTCTATCTTTCTAAATAACACTATAGATTTAAACATTTTTAGAGAAGGAAGGCTGAACTTGAGAGGCTTCTCCACGGCCCTGAGTGTCTGTTTTCCTGGGAAGAGGGATGGAAATGTACCTGCATGCCTGTTTATATACCTTTTTATGGCTCTGCAAGGGTAGAGCCTACTATCTGACTCGTCAGGATGGCTGTCCTGAAGAAGTTGGCAATAACGAAAGCTAAGCTGTATAGTCTCTCTTCAGCTCCACCTTCACCCATGCCATTCACAGTGAAAATGAACCTGGTGACCAGCCACATTCTAGGACCTGTCCATTTCAGTTCTGTTTTCACCTTCTCACCAATATTTGCTGTGCTCCCTATTGGCACCCTCTATGAAAACAACCTCTCTGCCCTGCACATATTCCTTTGAGGTACCTGTTTCCATTGAAGGAGGAGAAACAGACTCTTAGGTCCCAAAGCATGACTGCTTATGCCTCAAACCTCACAAAATCCATCATGAAAACAATTCTCTGCAGAGGCTCTCCCTACAGATGTTGTCCCTGTAGGCGGTATTATTCTCTTCCTCTCTCTCTGCCTCTACCCACACTACTCCTAGGTATCTGAATGTGAAATATCTTGATCCAGGCTTCTTCATTTTATGATATCAACTCATGCAAGCAGATACCTGGAGGAACCACAACCATGGTCTACAACCCATTTCATGACCTGTGGGGATTCTTTATGAAAAAACAAAACAAAAAACAAACAAAACAAAAAAAGCCCCCAAAACCAGAGTAAGATAGGCAAGGCGTCTATAATATCTTGTAATGCCATCTCATGCACGTAGCATTTCTTATTTGCCCAGCCAGATGTTTCTATTATCTGAACCCTTAGAGCCCTGTGTTAGGAACTTCCTTTAGGTAGATATGGTACATTCCTTTAACTCAGAGTTAGTTCTATATTTATGCTTAATAAACTATAAGCTATATGGTTGGAACTTATATAGAACACATTAAAGTGCCTGGCACACAATATTTCTGGGTGTGTATGTCTACACATCCATACATACACAAATGTATATATACACACATGCAAATTCAAACACATATGTTTGTCTTTTATGATTTCATAGAGCCCATTGCCGTCTTTGGCATTCAGTAGATAATGGTTCCTGTAGAAAGACTTGAATGATTTTTTTGGGTATGAGTTGGTATTGCATCATTGACCCCAAGGGAAATTGGAATTGTGCTATTTCTATGTCATATGTTGTACCTGTAGAAACTTTCCATGATGAAAAAGACTGTGGAAGCTCAGAATAAAAGTTTAAATCAGCTCCATTCTATGCATGATGATTTTCTTCTCAAGGATGAGGTAAGCACTCCATTCTCCAGGAGAGGACAGCAACTATCTGTTGCTCCATAAATAGCTTGCAAATTGGCCCTCATTTCTACACAGCCCCTGCCATGTCCTGAGCTTTCCAGCAGGTGTCCATAAGCCTAGTAACCCTTTAAGGAAAGAAATGAAAGTTTGAAGCTCAATGATACAATCTGCTCTTTGGAAAAAATGTAAAGTCAGAGCCAAGAGAACTGGATAACTTTTTTCCAACAGCATTAGTTTTTAACACCAAAGATAAGTGGATACCCATGGGTCCTGGGCAGATAATGACACACTGTTTCCATTCTGGCCATGTGTACTTTCTTGGCCGCTCCCTGGGAGAAATCTGATTTGTATATTCGGAGTAAAAATCAGCATGATTGCCTTTGTCATCACAGGGGTTAGGCCATCCTTATCCATGCAGGCCTGTTTTAATTACCTGCAGCCAGATGGCAGCCCCAATATGGACATGGCAGTCACCCCCGTTTTTTAATTTTTATTTTTAAACAGTTTTTAATGTTTATTTTTGAGACAGAGAGAGATAGAGCATGAGTGCAGGAGGGGCGGAAAGAGAGGTAGACACAGAATCCAGAGCAGGCTCCAGACTCCAAACTTAGCACAGAGCCGGATGTGGGGCTTGAACTTATGATTTTCAAGATCATGACCTAGGTCAAAGTGGGTTGCCTAACCCACTGAGCCACTTAGATGCCGCAGTAGCCACCCTGTTCTTATATCCGTTGTTATTTAACAGGCTCTGTATACTGATTGGTAGCATCTACCACAATACTTTTGGGGGAGAATTCTTCCCTGATTGAGTATTGTGAAGAAGCATACTTGAGAGCTGCTATTTGTTGGTAAAACTCATTTCCACTCAGATCAATATGTGTTAGATAATTTTTCATTTCTCAGAATTTTGCTTTAATTGCAATGAATGTTAAGCACATTTCTAGTTAGCACTTTGAGTTCTGTTATTCTTTCTTTCATTAGGAGTTTTGTTTAGGCTGTGAAAAACCTAGGAGATTTTATTGAAAAACTCCTCAAATTCCTATTGAAATGTTAGAATAATTATCTCATGTAGTGGAGAAATGTCATTTACTACTATTATCCCTGAGAAGGCCACTGGATGTGTTTAGGAGGTATACTCTGATGAACTCCTAAGAGTAGATAGGAGATGGGACCCGAAAAGGCCTAGATGTGGGAAGAAGTGTTTTGTATGACTCAAGGGAGAGAAGTTGTTATTCTGGAGATGGAACAGGGACAGAAAAAAGAAAAGGAAAGAGAGGCAAGGAGAAGGTGGAAGGGATAAGTGTGCTGTGAACCTTCCTCATAAATTTTGGTAGAGTCTACTGGAATCAGGAAATACTGAGAGTGATCATGTTTCTTGTGAAAACCAGAGGGAAGCCTGGATTTTGAAACAAACACATCTGGAGCAAATCAGAGACAGGGCATTTGGGTCAGGAGGCAGAAACATCTGGGAACAAGAACAGCAACATCTCACATAAATCTCAGCCATGGAATCAGGTTTGGGGATAAAGTTACCTAGGTCAACTCATCTGTATTATAGCTATAAAGTTGTTTTTTATTTCTGGAACAATATAGCTTGAGACATTGCATTTACACATTTCTTCACTCACACATTCTATCTGATTCTATTTATAAGTCACCAACTGTATACTCAGCCTTGAGCTGGATTCTATGAGGAACACACTAAAATAAAAGTTTATGCCTCAAGAAACTTAATGTCTCACTGTGGAGGTAAGATCATGGGAAACTTTAAAATATTCAAAAGTTGAACCTAGCATATTTTTATACGAATGCAGTGAATTGCTTTTTCGCTTCATAGTAGCTTGGATCTGGGTAAAATACTGATCAAACCATCTCTTCACCTAGACACTTTATATTTGTACATAAATTGAAGGAGAGCTGCCAGCCTATTTGTTCCTGGCCTCCATCTGTGTTATTATATGGTTTTTCTGCATGTAACAGATATAGAAGGATATAGGGGCTATATCTTGCCAGGACATAACTAGAAACAACACAGAGCTTCAGATAAACAGCTGGGGGCAGAATCAGGACTCTCTGTATTACTACAAGTTCTCATTCTTGCTTGCCAGGCACTATGCTGGACCCTGAAGACACAGATGTGCTAAGATTCACCCTGCCATAAATAAGGTCAAAGTCTAGGGAAGATTTTTAAAACTAAGACCTTTAATTAATTGCTGGGATGGAAACCAATATAAACTAGTTTGAGAAAAGGGGAATTTATGAGAAGACTCAAGAGCCAGGGAAAAGGCAGGTGTGTATCAGACCTTGGAGATAACTGGACCCCAAGAGTCAAGTGCTTGCCACATGTGCTTGGCACCTCTTAGCTGCCTGCTCTTTGTGAGGCCTTTATTTTCCTTCACCTTGCCATGTTCTTGACATCTCACACTTCTCAGCTTTGTTATCATTGAAAATCAGTCCTTTTTTCTGAATTCCAGTTTTGAACATTCCCAGTGGGAGACCAATCATTGGCATTGCTTGGCTTGACCAGAGATGGGGGCATCAAGTTATCATGTTTGGGAACCTCTGAAGGCCCCTATGATTGGAGATGGGAAGGTGCAATTCTCCAAAACAAGAGGTGTCAGGTGCAGAAGTTAGAAGAATTTCTGAAGAGACAAAATGAGCTCTTTGCATATAACTGAATACATATTATAAGCCATTCAGTTTAGCACTAGGGATATAAAGATGAATAACACATACTCAGTGTCTTCTGGGACCTCAAAATAAGCCTGCATTACAATGTCTGATATGAAAATGGTATGCACAGGGTGCTATAGGAGCTCATACTAGGGGCTCTTACGCACTCTAGTCAGGTGAGAGTCAGTTCTTTGGCAGCAGAAGAGGGTAAAAATGATGTTTAAGGTGGAGAGTAATTCTTGGGCAGTGACTCATGGAGAGGGAACGCTGATGCTGTTGATGAACTAGGAGAACAGACAAAGCTGGTACAGCTGACAGACATGAAGCTGGACCAGGCAGCTAGGGCAAAACTACATGGGTCATGTGGGTCAAGATCAGGAGCCTGTTGTTTATCCTGTAGACAAATGGAGCAATGTTTAAGAGTTTCAAACAGGAAATAACATAATGAACTTTGGGTTTTAGGAAGGTCTCACAGGCTGCAGACCTAAGGAATAGATCTAAAAAGAGTTGGGTATGGGAGAAGAGTGAGGAGGGTGGGCCTCTGTCCGGTGTGC
The DNA here is from genome assembly GCA_004023845.1 of Helogale parvula. Classification (NCBI taxonomy): domain Eukaryota; kingdom Metazoa; phylum Chordata; class Mammalia; order Carnivora; family Herpestidae; genus Helogale; species Helogale parvula. Next base: position 911 of record PJEM01004361.1, on the reverse strand, counting down.
AATGGTAGCTGCAGTGGTCGCCGCAGTTGTAGGTGGTGCAGTAGACACATAAGTAATTTTCAACAGGTAGGACTGGTGCATGGATTGGTTTTGAGTGGGGGAGCCGGGGCAGGAGAAGGTGTGAATGAAGTCATGGCAAACTATTTGGCATAATTTTCTAATTTGTTTGGAATTTGGCTCACCTGGATGTCTTACTATTTTTTGTAGAATACCATGAACTTGTGATATATTAAAGTTTAATTCCAAATAAATAAATATGTGTTATTGTCTAAGTCTCATTCTAGACCGAGCCAAATGTTAGCTTGTTTTTAATTTATAGGAGGAAAATTAAAAATGTTTGTTTTAGTAACTTGTCCCTTAGAACATGGCAAGCAAGTGTTAAATGGAGGATGGTTTGAAAGTTGTTGGATTCAATATCAGAAAGTGGGGATGGAAACAGTACTTGAAAATAAGGCTGGGAAAGTAATTCAAAAGTAGACAAAACAGTGTAAGTTTATGATGTGTTTCTGTTAACAGAGTTTGCCATTTCCATGTTCCACTGTGTTCTTAAGAAGTTAAAACTTTTACTTAAACTTTATTAAATTTTATTTAAACTTTTCCCCTAAATAGGTCTAAATTTATTTTGAAAGGAAAATTTAGAGGAGTAACACCAATTTCACTTGCCCAAAATAGAAGATAACATAAGTAGAATGGAAACAAACCAATATTATCAAATTCTTTTTTTTTTTAATAGTTTATTGTCAAATTAATTTCCATATAACACCCAGTGCTTCTCCCCTCAAGTGCCCCCCACCATGACCATCACCCCCCTCCCCCCCTCCCCCTTCAGTCCATGGTTCGTCTCCAGTATTCAGTAGTCTCCCTTGATCTGTGTCCCTCACTCATCCCCACTCTCTTTCCCCCTTCCTCTC